>JASKGM010048442.1:0-20570 GCA_034509205.1 Ceratonia siliqua
TAAACTGAGGAAAGCGTGCATGAGCTCTTCAAAAAGACTGTCACGTGATCATGCAAAAACCTTCACCCACTTTAACAAATAAAAGAGTCAGTCTCTGACTGGAGCTTAGGCTTTGGCAATGACAGATCAAATTAGTGTTCTCTTTCATAGTACGAGTAGTTGAAAATTTAAATTAGGTATGAAAGTGACACTACCTTCAAATATACTTCAAGAGCTCTTACATAGAGTTCCTTTGGGTGGCGGAAGTTCTTGCGTGACTGTATTATCATGTAGGGCGTAATTTAAGAAACATTTACTCATATCATTGTTCATGACATGCAAAAGTATTGTTGGTTGTCTCAAGTTGTTATCCAAGCTCTTTCATGAGCTTTGTTGTGGTACTCCGAATTCCTTCAAATATGTTGGGTTGAATTCTCTATTCGTATTCAAAGAACAAAGGCAAAAGAATTATAGAAAATGAAGATGAAATGGATAACACGAAGAAGATGAAGTTTTTTCCTTGATTAACTTATCAATCAATTACAAGAACATATATAGAGATGAAGAGGAGAAACTGAGTCTGGTTGTGTTAACAATTAACCAGAAATAACAACATAACTAACTATTAACTAACCACTTATAACATAAACTCAGCTTAGCTGGCAACAGCCTAACTTACACTAACATCTTTCCCTCAAACAAATGTCCTTTCCCCACAGCTAACTTCTCCCTTAGTACATTAAAAAAGGAAGTAGACAGTGGCTTGGTCAATATGTCTGCAACTTGATCATGTGCTGGAACATGTGAAACTAAGAGCTTGTGAGCTAACACTTTATCTCTTACAAAGTGTAAGTCAAGTTCCACATGTTTCATTCTTGAGTGAAGCACTAGGTTAGCTGCAAGAGACATAGTGCTTAAATTGTCACACCAAATAACAGGAGAAGTACGTTGGTTTACATGTAGTGAGCAATAGTGATTGCAGCCAGACTAGTTCACAGGATGCATTTGCTAAACTCCTGTGTTCAGCCTCATTGCTAGACCTAGCAACTATATATGTTTTGCTTCTTAGAGGACCAGGAGATAGGTTGCAACCAAGAAAGAAACAATAGCCTGATGTTGAGTGCCTGTCATCCACACTAGAATCCCAATCTGCATATGAATATCCTGTGAGAGTCAGAGTACTATGTTTGGTGAGTTTGATGCACAATCCAAGGTTCCTTTAGGATACATCAGTATCCTTTTTACTGCCCTTCAATGAGTATCTAAAGGAGCTTGCATGAACTGAAAAATTTTGTTGACATTGTATGCAATATTAGGCCTAGTGATTGTAATGTATTGAAGTGCTCCAATAATACTTCTATATTCTTGACTATTTGGGATTGAATCACCCTAGTTACATGACCATTTTAGTCTAGAAACCATAAGAGTGGGTAGTGATTTGGCATCTAGCATGTGTACTTCGATGAGTACATCTATTATGTATTTAGTTTGAGTTAACATAATACCACCATTAAGGTTTTTAGCCTCTTTTCCAAGAAAATAGTTCAATGGGCTAAGTTCTTTAAGGGAAAAGGTTTCATCTAGCTGAGTGACTAACTTTTGAATTGATTCCTCATTGCTACCAATGATGATGATATCATTTAAATATACCAACACAAAGAGTTTCTCTCCTTTGCTTAAAGGCTTGATGAAAAGGGATTGATCTTCCTTTGAGGAGCTAAACCCCAATTTGTAAAGTAAGCTACTCAGCTTATCAAACTATGACCTTGAGGTTTGTTTCAAGCCATATAATGCTTTCCTCAGCTTGCACACCCATTTCTGGCCTAGACTATGTTGTTCAAAACCTATAGGTTGCTCCATAAAGATCTCATTAGTTAAATCTCCATTTAAGAAGGCATTATTGATATCAACTTACCTTATCTTCCATCCTCTAGTTACTGCAATGAACAAAACCACCCTCACTGTGGCAAGCTTGACCACAGGGCTAAAGGTCCCAGAATAGTTAGAGCTTGCACTTTGCAAACATCCTTTGGCTACAAGCCTTACCTTGTACCTAGAGATAATGCCATCAGGGAGCTGTTTGAGTTTAAAAAGCCACTTGTAGCCAACCACCTTCTTGTCCACAGGTTGAGGAACTAGCTCCCAGGTGCCATTATTCATTAAGGCATCATATTCTGTGAAGGCTACCTCTCTCCACTTGTTATGAGAGAGAGCAGTAGTGATATTAATAGGTTTTGAGTATGAGAGATCAGCAATGTAGGTTTTGGGGTTGAGACTTCCACTCTTAGTCCTAGTGATCATGGGTGCACATTGGGTGCATGAGGTTCTAATACTAGACTATGAGACATGGCAATAGATGGTTGAGTTGGTGCAACACAATTAGAGGGAAATGAAGAAGGAAGACTGGAATAGAAGAAACCAAGGAAGTGTGTAGTGGGGAAGCCACTAAATCTAGTTATGAATCCACTGGTTATGAACTATAGGGAGTAGAAAGTAAAGAACTAGAAATAATATTATGTGGTGTGGGTAGTATGGGACTTGGCTGGGGAAGAAAGCCAGAATTGGAGATTGAAACACGTGGAGATATGAGAGGAATTATGGGACAAGTGCCATGACAGGTGGTGTATGAAGTGGTGACTTTGATGGACTTAGGATGCTATATATGTGTAAAGGGAACGTAAAGTTCATTCAATCTGACATACCTTGTGATGATGGTTTTACCTTCAAGAGCTAGATATTTGTACCCTTTTTTATGGGGACTGTAACTTAAGAAAGTACAAGGAGTTGATATGAATTAGAGTTTGTAAGTATTGTACAGTTTGAGGTTGAGGAAGCACAAGCATCCAAAGGTCTTTAAGGAAATGTAATTTGGTTAAACTTTGTATAGCATCTCAAAAGGTGATTTATAGGATAGTTAAAATGTTGAGGTTAGTCTCAACAAGATGTCTGTGCTTCCTCTCTATTGTACCATTTTACTGAGAGGTATGGGGACAAGTGTTTCTAACAATTATTCCTTGGGTTTTCATATATGTAACTAGTGACTTGAACTATGTTCCACAATTAGTTTAAATGGCTTTCAATGTAGTGTTAAGTTGAAGTTAAAAGGTTGTCTAAAAGTGAATGAAGCATTAGCAGGCTTCATATTTACTCTTAAGAAAGTATAACCATGTGAATTTGGTGTGCATGTCTAAGACATACATAGTATTTGAAACCTTCTATTGATTCTTGATGTGCAGGTCCCCACAAGTCAATTTCCATAAGTTGAAGAGGAGAATTATAAACAGTTATGGAATTAGGAAAAGGAAGAGAATGAGCTTTGCCAAGTTAACAGGCTAAACATAAGGAAAACTTTTTATTTATTGAGCATGGTATGGTACAATGATTGAGCACCCTACTGATTATTTGTGAATTAGGGTGGCCTAGCCTTCTATGCCACAATGGGAGTTAATAATAAGGTTGAACTATGATCTGTTGCAATAGGTGAGGAAAGGCTTAAGAGATTAAATTGATATACCTGGCTGCCTTGTAGAAGGGTTTCTTTGGTGTCTAAGTCCTTAACAAAGCAAGAAGTTGGAAGAAATTAAAAAAAAAAAACATTATTATCTCTGGAAAATTGAGAAATGAAAATTAGGTTAATTTTGATAAAGGGTACACGAAGGAAATTATTAAGTTTCAAGATGTTATTTCTAGAATTTGATAAGAAAGAGGATTGACCAACATGAGAAATGTTAAGTCCAATACCATTACCAACTTGGATTTGATCATTGCCATAGAATTCATTTCCAAGAGAAAGATTGCCCAGCTCATAAGTAACATGACGTGTAGCCCCAAAGTCTAGCATCTACTAGTAGGCATCGATATTGTAATGACCACCGATGTAATCTCTTGGACAATGATTTTTAAATGGAATTTCTTTCAATTTCTAAAATTATGTTAGTTGAAAATAAATATTACTTAAATAATCAAGTAGAATTTTTCTTATTTCTGCACATTTTTGGAAGTATGGCTGTAATTAAGAAAATGAAAAATTTAATGTATTGGAAAAAAATAATAATAATTTATATGGGTTTAAATATGCTCTGATTTAAAACAACTTAAATGTTTTTTTTTTTTTTTTACTTGGAAGACTACCTCCAGTACTAATTTTCTAGCTTTTGGAAATTTGGTCTTTTTTTTTGAAAACATCTTTTAGATTTTATAACCAAAATCACGTGACTTTTCTTTGGAAGTATTTTCAATATGGTCATATATCATGTTTAACCAAAACATCCAACTTCTATTTCCTTGTTCCAAAACTCCTGAAAATTCCAGAGTTCACTTTGGTCAAACAATAAGAGACAGTTGGACCATTTTCAAGCCACAAGTTCGGATGTTTTTTCAGGAATGTCAGGTGATATTTTAATTATTTCCCATTATCTGATTGGGTGAAACAACCATTACTTTATAGAAGTCTCTAGTCTCTTCTCTTCTCTATACTCTCAGTTTTCTTCTCTTCATAACTATCGAACACCCATTATTCTAGAAAAACTTCTACAGCTCACCTGTGACAGTAGACTTCCAAACAAAGAATACATCACCAGCTGGAAAAGAAAAAGCTGGAAAATTACATACCATCTTTTGGAAACAAAAGAGTGATGTACCAGCTATTGGGATTATAGGAAAACAGATAGCGTGTATATAAATAGCTGAGGAAGAAGGTAAATCTCTCTGTCTATTATCCTTGGCTGCAAATAATTAAGTACTTGGTTCATGCTCTATACGTTCTTTGATTAGGAATTTCCACCGTCGTAGACTAAATCTAGTTTAGGAATTGTTTCTTGAAAAGATTGGTTATACCCTAGTTGTTGTATGCCTATGATTTTAGCATTTCTTAATTAACACATAAATGGGCTTGTCAAAATAGATTTTGGATAGTTAATATTGCAAAAAGGATCTACTTTATTTTTCAATATAAAGAAGTTGGGTTCCTCGACTTATATGCATACTTATTTTTGAATAATTTTTGCTAGTAGTTGGTATAATTGATTAATTGAATAAACATTGTCATTGTGAACAATGGTTGATTAGGTAGCTACTTGTACAAGAAAATTGAGTTAAGAGTGTTGGGCTGTAGGGCACATTCAAGTTAGGCAGAATTTAAGTGTGAGAATTTTCATGAGGATAGTAAGATAATTTCCAAAGGTGTTTGGGAAAGAAATACTAGTTATAATTAATTGTGATCACGAAAATGTAAGCAAAGGTTCTAGTAAATTATATTCAACATTGAAAAAAAAAAAGAAATTGGTGAAAAACACAGTGTTTAGAAATGAGAGGAATAAAACATGGAACTAAGCTTGATCATATTTTGCGTATTATGTCCGAATTTTAGGAAAATCAAGGTTTTCTTAGCTAATCCGTTATAAGTAAATATGTGATTTATATCTGTTTATGAAAAGTGGATATTATTTTAAATCTTTTTAATGTATACAAAATGTTTTTAGATGGATCCTTTAGCTACATCCATAGAGAAATCCTAGGTGTACCTAGCTTATCTGGATGTCCATGGACTATGTTATGGAATATCACCATCCGTGAGTTTGGCTCCAGCTTGGAATATCTGTTATCTAATATCTATATCTGACTAAGAGCTATACTCTGAAAATGAACTTCTGTTACATGTTATCTGTATCTGTTAGAGTTCCTCATGTGAAAAAGTAATGGATTCATCCTTCAAGACTTTTTGTATTTCCATTTGAACATACATTTTATAAACATTTCACTATGTTAAGTTTTGACTTACTTGATGTTCATAATGTGATTTCCATTTTGGATAAAATTTTTATATTGACATGATCTTAATTTGTTTACTTGACATTCGACATTTATATACCTTCATGTACGCTTATTTATAGTAAACCTACCTAAGTATGTATTATCTTTATTTTCAAACGTGTACCATTGGGTAGAGGTTTTCCGTCTCACTGAGTCTGTGACTCACCCTTCCCTTATTTTTTCCCAGTTTATATTATAGGTATTCCTAGAAGACAAATGGAGCAATAGCCAGGGTCTTAGACTGTTGGATTAGATTGCGCATGGTCTTGTGTTGGAAAGGTTTTGCATATTGTATTGTTGTGTCATTGGTTATGCATATGTACATGTGAAGGCTTGTAAGATGTCATCTTATTGGTGGTTTCCTATGTCGATCACGTGCCCAAAATTAGGACGTGACAAATATTATTGGCAGAATACACTTCCATCTGTGGAGATACATGTTGTGTCCACTTTCACATACCCTATTTTCAATTGATTCATTCTTCTTCCTACCCTGGATTGTATTCCTATTGGTACACCATGGCCCAATTCCTTTTAAGCTCTTAGTTTAACCTTTGTTAAGCCTAGTTGCTTTTAGTTAGTTTATTTAGTTCAATTCAATGTAATGCTTAAGTCATCTACAGTGTTATTTGTTAGTTGGTAATTAGTAGTGTCCTTGTTTATTTGTTGTAGATGCTATATCCACGTATTATCTTTTGGTCCTTTAATGGTTGCCTGGTTGTCGGTCTAATGTAATAGTTTATATTCAGACTTGGTATTATGTGAGAGGCATGAATGAATGAATGAATTTACCCAGCATCTCTCTGACTTTTCTTCTCTCTAAACTCTCTGTTTCTGCTATTCTTCTTCTTCCTCACCTTTTCCAAATTTAACCACATCAATACAGTGGAGTTACAGGTATAAAGATTCACAGAGGGAGATGTGCTTTCAGAAGAGCTGGTAGCAGGCTGAGATGAAGAGAAAGAATCACTCCCAGTGAAGCTTATATCAAACTTGTAATATCACCTTTGGACAGTATGCCCCATTTTTCCATACAACTAACATTGGGGTCTATTACTGGAATTGAATCTCCCACGCCCTCTGCCATTGGTTGTAGAATTATTCTTGTTGTTATTAAAATTGCTAGATGCAGAGTCCCAAGGTTTCTTGGATTCAACTGTCAAATTTGCTAAAACTTCATTGCAAGAATGCTGATTAGTTCTAAATTCATAGGCTAAGAAAGGGCAAATACATCTTTAAAGGTGTAAGGCTCATCTTTGGAGGATATAACAGTAACTATAGGATCATACTCATTGCCAAGTTCTACAATGATTGAAAGTATTTGGTATGATTAGATACACTGTAACCACATCATGAGGTTAAAGTGTCATACAAGGTTTTGCACTAGGTAATCTCTCATAGAGAGCGCATCTTTCTTGACTGTTTGTAATTGGAGCTTATACTACATGATGCGATCCCCTGATTGAGAAGAATGAGTTTGCCAAATGGTACTGCACATATCTATAGTGATTCACAACCAACCAGCTAAGGAGTACCCCAAGATTTATGGTAGAAAGAATCCAAGACACTAGTAGTGCTTTTGAAAGGCAATGAATTCTGGATTAATAGTAGTGAGCCCTTGATCATCTTGAAGAATGCGTTATAGCACTATTTGTGTACCCAGAAGATATTGTTCTAGCCCATAGCCTCAATCAATAACAAGGATTTGTTGTTTCCATAGGAGAAAGTTTGTTTCTTCAAGTTTCACGATGATGATCTGACTTACAGGAGCCATAATTGATGGAGAACTCATCGAGTTCTTGAAGATGGCAAGAGCATTGTTCTGGAACTCAGTAAAACCTCCATTTACGTTAACAGAAGGCTCTAATACCATGTTTGTATTCGAAGCATAGAGGCAAAAGAATTACAAAGAGTGAAGATGAAATGGATAACATGAAGAAGATGAAACTTTTTACTTGATTAACTTATCTATCAATTACATGAACATATATAGAGATGAAGAGGAGAAACACAGTCTGGGTGTGTTAACAACCAAAAATAACAACCTAACTAATTAAACACTTATAACACAAACTCAGCTCAGCTGCAACTGCCTAACTTACACTAACAATCTATGGTTAAATAAGCCAAATTCATATTATGCAACATTATCAGTTACTTCTATTCTTCTAACTAAATTTATTCATTCTTCTTTCTTTTTTATTGTATTTGTTATTAAAATTTGATATGAGAAAAGATTGACTTTTTTGTCCCAAATAAAATGGGATGAATCGGAATAAACGGGACAAAAATATCAACTCTAAAAGTCGAAAAATAGGCTTTAGTCAAATATAAAATAAAAAATTATACAAACACCTCTTAAATTATGAGATTTTTTACAAATACTCTCTTAAATTAAAAAGGTAAAAAATCGAGTCCTAAACTATTAGTTTATTGGATTTATCATCTTCTTTTCAAAATAAAATGGTACAAAAATATTAATATCTAAACTCAAAATTTAATGTATACAGAAACTTATAATTTGAAGCAGGCTCAAATATTGTGCATGAACTGCTATTTGTAACATTTTCAAAACTACAAGTTTAGACAAATGAGTTAAATTATCGATATTGAAAATTTTAAAACTTGATTTTTGAAATTTTATAATTTAGAAAATCTTTATAGTTTGGAGAATGTTTGCATACTTTTTCATAAAAATATAACAAACTGATCCAATGGGCGGCTGTTGTGACGATATGAAGTAGGAAGCTTGGGGAGTTGACTGGGCAAAGCTAGCTTTACCAACAACAGCACACGCCCGTTGATTAACAAATAACAAAGCAAAACACGACACAACACATGTTCTACTTTATTAGTCCCTCACCCACCCAAACTCTAACTCTTAACTCCTGGCCACAAATACCCTATCTCCCTTTTCATCCTCATTTCCCCCTTTTCTTTTCTTTTCTTTTCTTTTCTTTTCCCCTTTTAGTTATTATTATTATATATTGCCTGCTAATGCTATCATGGATATCAACACGTGGATATCATTCATCATAAGTACTGTTTCACTCTTATTCTTTTTAGCCATCTCCTCCGTCCATTTTCTCACATTGCTCACCTCAATATTAGGTAACCATGACATCACCATATTATATCTACATATACGTTCTCTACCTGTAGAATGAGTTAACAGTTAACTATTAGTGGGGAATGTTAAAGATATTATATTTTAAAATAATATTTTATAAAATTTAAAATTTTATAAAATTTTAAATAATTTAATAACGGTCTCAAAATGATATTAAAAAAAATTGAATTTCATGAAATATCATTCTAAAATATAATTTTTAGAAACATATAAATAAAATTAACTTACACGATATATTTATAGGTGAATTATTTTATGATGCTATATATATATATATATATATATATATATATTTTTTTTTTTTTATTAGTAGTGTTTAGGTTAAAGGGGGAACATTCGTGGCGAAACTAAAGGATTTCAAAAAGAAAATTGATAAATTTGGGATTAAACCTACAAGAATGTGCTTACATTATATTGGATTATGGAAAAAATTACCATACATGTAGCCAAGTTCAAACAATAAACTATAAAATTTGATGAAATTTCAATGCATAAATTAAAGTATATACACAATGATAAATGTGATAGTTGATTTGTTTGATAAGTAGTGAACATAAGTGGGCACTAGTTATATGGATATCATATCTATGTGAACGCAATGACCTATGCAAACTAATTTAAGTGGGTGGGGAAGAAAGATGAATGGCTGGCTGTATTTGTGTAGCTGGAGTATTATTTTATGATAGAAGGACAATAATTGGTGAGCCAAAAATATGGAGGAGTTGTAAGGGAGAGCAACGGGTCCAGAATAGAGTGGTCATTTTTGTGTTGGAGAGAACATTTTGGAGCACTAGAAGACTATGAGAAGCTCCAAAAGGGTTGGACGGCAATCACCTAAACACACAGAAAGTGATACTTTATATTGTCTTTACCCTTAATGATATCCCACCTCTCTGTCTCTCCATCGATCTTTCACACAATAAGGGTATCTCCGGACTAACTTGCGTTAATTGAGACTATTTAAGTCTCTTTGAACAATTTTAAGAAAATATCTCTCGTATTAATATGTATGTGGAAGAATAAATTTGTTTAGAGGTTTGCCCTATAATTTGAACCCGATCGAATGATTAAGATAGTGAACAACACAATGATTTAGTATTAAATTCCGATTTCTTTCCAAAACAATTATATATAGTGTCATTTGCACTGCTTATATTGTCACTACACTATATAATAAAAAAAAAACTTTAATATTAATACTCTAGTATTGTATTATATTGACTATTAAATAAATTTGAGTATATAGTTTTTTAAAAATATTAAAAACTGTTAATTAGACAAAATACAGATATATTGATAAGTGCAATAATTGTTCTGATGAAATAGAAGTTAGCTAGCTGTCACTAACAAGTAATAAGTGATCATTATCAAACAAAAAGTCTAATTTCTTACATTGGCAGTAAATTTTAAAATTTTGTCCCTTTATTTTATATATCTTATTTGTAAATTTTATACAAAAATACATGTCTCGAAAATTTACATATACAATATTTAATATTCTTATGGTTAATTTGGAAATTAAGTTGATATTTTTATAAATGTATTGTAAAACATAATAAAATACAAAACAATTCAGTTAAGTTCTTTTATAATTATTTTTATCAATAAATCACACCTAATAAGTTATATGTATTAATATAACTAAATTAAATAATCAATGGAACAGTTTAGGATAGCTTACGTTTCCTGAAAGGCCAAATCAAATTTGAAGAGAGGCAAATAATAAGTAAAACTAAAAAAACTGTATAAAAGTCAACACTTTGACTAATACTGACCTGACTTGGGCCCACGTGTCCATCGCACGCGCTTGTTGGGTGGGTCCTGTGTTGACTCTGCAATTGCTGAGAAGTCTTGCCTCATAAGCGTAACGTCAACTTTCCCCGCGTGTGGACTGAACCTTTTGGATCGCTTACTCAGTTACCACAAACCTACTAATTAAGTCTAAAAAATTTGTAAATTTCTTAAGACAAAATAAAAATATCCAGATTCCATTAGTAAATTATTAAAATTGGAAATTTTATTTTTGGCCACTTTAAGGTACTATGAGAATTTTTTTAATAATGGACATAACTTTATTAAATAAATTTTGTTTATTATTCTTTAATAATCAATTAATGAACCTTATATATACAAATAGATAGTAATTAAAATATTACAAAATTTAAGGTAAATTTAAGGTCTGATATCACTATGACGTGGCATCATATATTATTGTTAAATGAAAAGAAATTATTCATCCAACGATAATGTATGATAACATGTCATTAGTGATACCATATACATTAAAGGTACTGTAATAATATTGTCCATCAAAGTAGTTGAGGTGGTTTAATTAGTAAAAAAAATTATTAGATATATCATTTATTAATTGACAGATCAAATAACATATTATTTGTTGATTGAAAAATCTGATAACAAAAAACTAAAGTTTTTTCATTTAATAAAAGTTTTGACATTCTAATAGTGGATTATTAGAATTATAAACTAATATCCTATGTTTGATGTAAAAAGAAATTAAGTCCATAACCTTTTCATTGACGTAATGAACTCTATTATTGTAATTGGCTGTTAATTTAAAGGGGAAAAAATTCTATAGTGCAAGCGTAGACTATATCACTATTGATCACAAAATTATCAATTCAAATTTTTATAAAGTAAAACTTTTCATAGTAAATCTATGAATTTATAAAAATTAAATTTCTTTTGATTTTTTCATTACTTGTTACCTAATTATACTTTATTTATGTAAACATGTTAGGAATACTTTTTGTTAAAAATGTTAAGATAAATTTGGTTAAAAAAATATAAATTTTCTCTATATAAATTTTTTATAATTCTAATTTATTTTAAAAAAATTATTTTTTAGTGAGATTAATTCAGTGAAATCCATCTCAAATAATTTTACATTTTTTTATAATTTTTATTTTACTTATTTTTTATATACCAGGTTATACCTAAGAATATCTCTGAGAGGAAAAAGAAATGCAAGCTGCTTATTTGTTTTGTTGGCATTGTTGACTTTTATTTCTAGTTTGCATGACTTGTACGTATAACCAATATATTCTATGAAAACTTTGAGTCAATAACAAACTTCCAAGTTGAATACTTGCTCTAAGGGGTATGACCAATGAATATCCAAAACAAATATAAAGTTTCAAATACAATTAATAATTCTAAAGTTTCAAATACAAGTCAATTTCCTTGCAATTTCAAAGAAAACACTGAAACTTATGCATCTTGCCTAACTTTTTTTGTTGGATCCAAGTCAACTCATTTTTTATTATTTTAATTTTAATTTCCTTTCCATGTCTTTGTCAATTTGTTTTCTATTCTGGAAAATTTGTTGCACAATGATATTGGTTCAGAATCTAATGGGTTTGAATAGCAGCAAGTTTTCGAAGGTCAATACAAATACTGCAGGAAAAAAGAGCCATTGTAACCCTACGATATTTTGCACATTTTTTTTTTAGTTTTGCTATTCTTACATAAAAAAGTAACTCTTAAAACTTATGAAGTGTCTATTTAATACAGCATCCTTCTCTGCCGATCGTCTCTCTATTCTGATTATAAGGCCAAAAGTTTGTCACAAATATTTTCTGAGTTTTTTTTTTTTTTTGAGGAACTTGGTTTGTGATATCAATATTTCTCTATTTTTTATACATATTTTATTGTAAATCAAATACACAAATTTTTTACAATATTAGAGTGTAAAATAGGGGAAGCAAATATATTACTAACCTCCCTAGCCATAACAAAAAGATAAAACACGAATTTTTTTACGAGTTTTAATCCAATTTATTAGTAATGGTAAATGGTATTAAAAATTGCATGAATTAAGAACCTGTTTATGTATTATACTGTTATTTTAGATGTTATTCTATCAAGGACATTAACAATATTTTAACACAAGAATAAAAACTAAATTTTTATTTAATGATCACTAAATGAACTATTACTAATAATACTATGAAAAGTAATAAATAATAATTTATTTATAAACTTAAAATATTTAAGGATCATTAACATGACAAGAGTTACAAAGATTACAATTTTAACATTTCGTACATCAACGTGACTTGCTCTTAAGATTTCAACTTAAATTGTTGCTCTTCCTAACCTAATTTAATTTAAAGTAAGCTTGCATAGGAGAGGTTACAACTTTATAACAAATTTTATAAAGTTTGAATTGAGTATCATGCATACCATTATGAACCAATCACTCCAAATCATTTTAATTTTACCAAAATGTGTTAATTAATTATTTTGCATAAATTATACATGTATCTTTGATCTTGGTCTCAATTTTTTTCCTAGTGTTTGCACTACAAAAAAAAAAAGGTTTTTTTTTCTTGTGGCAATCAAAACAAGCGTTTAGCAGTAGTTTTGATTGCCGCTATCCATATTTGTGGATATCTCATGCATCGGACTCGTTTTCACAGTGCTTTACACTGACTCTGAAAACAATTGCTGTGTTTCTATCTGCATTGGGTCAACCTATTCGATCTCACCTCAATTAATTTATTTCTTCAGTTCAATCAATGCTAAGATTAAGAAATTTACAAAAACATTCCTCACAATATGAAACATGCTCACCTTCCCTATTAATAGGGCAACATCTTGGGGTTTCATCTCAAAATTTTTAATACCAACATGCATGAAAGTTCCATAATTCTTTAAGCAGAGAAGTTAAGGTAGCAGTTGTTTAATTTCCTCTCTTTCTTTTCTGTTTTCCTATTTATATATATGCTGAAATGCAGATCTTTCATTCCATCAGCAATGGAACTCTCTTACTTTTTCTCCTAATTAACTACTTGGATATTAAAACCTTAGTTATAAGATTCTCTATTATTCTAATTCAATTATAATGTTTTTGAAGCAAATCTACTTATTATATATATATATATATATATATATATATCCAATGTACCTAATTAGGTGATTGACTTTTCAGAAAGGGACAACAAATTATTGTTTAGTTCATTTCTTATGTCAAACTATAGACCTTCGTCAAAATGGTGACATACATATCACAACTTAATCTGAAAAACATTGAACAAAGCTCAATGCTAGGTATAGAATAGGGTTGACATTAACTGAAGGCTTTAATAATTAAATATATATATTTTAAATTAAAAAATTAAATTGATCATTATTATTTCTATATTATCTATTGAAATATAGTTAAGTTTTAAATTTATCAAATAATTTTTTTATTTAAACCTATTAACTAGATTTTTAATTTAAAGGATATCCAAATAATGAACAATTAAAATTTTAAAAATTTTAAAAAATATTTAAAAAGCATGTGACCATAGAGTTATATTTTAATTTTATTACATTTTTAGAGTTAATTAAGCTATAAGAAAAGAATTTGAAAAAAAAATAATTTAGAAATCAGACTTGACCATAATAAGAAAAGAATTTGACAACAAATTAAAGTAATTAAAAATATTTAAAGATGATTAATTTAAAAATTATACATTCTTAATTAATTGACTACCTAAACCAAAAACTTTTTTTATTATTTGATATTATTTTTAACACAAAGAAAAAGCATCAATTTCCAAGGGGATAAGGCCCTTTGACATGGGGCTGACCTGACATCTGAATTTGGTCCCTGCTACAGTTGTGTTAGGTCAAGTATTAGTTAAATTTCTTTATTTGGGTTTTGGTTTCACTAACTCACGTGACTATCACTCGCCTCCATACTGCGCGTTGGCCACCGACCCAATATGCCCAGTAGAAAAATGGAAACACTGGTACATTACCTACTTGGTTACAAGGTAAGCAATTAACCTGCTAATTCTACAATGTTTAGAAAGATAACATTTGGTCCATCAAAATGTAAGGGTTAGGGCTTATAATTGGCCCATTGATTAGAAAGATATGCTTTTTATCTTATAAATTATACGAGTTCAAGACTAGTATTTTCTTAAATACATTAGATTGGTGTGAATAGTGTGGTGTGTCTTTAAAATTTCTCAAGAAAATACTTAATTTCGGTTAAGTGCATCCTAAAATTTTTTTGAGGAGATACTTAATCTTAATTAATGCGCCAGCCATTAAAATTGTTTATTTTTTTTAATTATATATTATATTTATTTTAAAATAATAGTCATTTTAAAAATTTTAATTTATTTTAAATTATTATTTTTTTAATTTTTTATTCTTATTTATTGTTATTTTCAATGTAGTAACAAGAATTTAAATTGATTCTACTACGAATAATTTAGTTTAATACAATTATTTTTTATTACAATTAAAATTATTTAATAACTTTCTTAATTATTATGTCATTACTTAAAACATCAAATATTTTGAAATAAAAAAAATATTAGCTAAGTGATTAATTGTTCATCTAGTTAAGGTAGGCCGATCAAGTTTAAAAGATTTATTAAAAAATTCCTTAACGTCTATAATGTCGCGTCCTAATTATATATTACATTTTTATTTATTAAGACAACCCTTAAAAGTTAGAATTAAGATAGAATTTTCCTATATAATTCTTGATAATACTTTCATATATATATATATTTATATATTTATTTATTTATTTATTTATTAAAAGAGTTAAAAGTAAACAAAAAAAATATCTTTGTAAAAAACTACATAAAGTGTAATTCTCTAGTTAGTATAATTAATTCCCATTTTCTATATTTAAAAATTCCCATAAGTTTCGTAAAAAAGAAAAGCCAAAGAATTTCATCGGTTGATTTTAAAACAAGCTTGACGTGGCATTAAAATGAAACCCCATTACTATACATCATCATCAACATCATCATACCCACTTTCCTTTGTACATAAGGAACACAAATTTTCCACAAGACATGGATTAATTAATTATAATTCTTATTTATTTTAACAAAAGCAAGACAAATAGAAAACAAATTCCAAGAAAATAAATAACCCTACAAATAAAGACAAATTAAATATAAAAAAAAGGAGAATTAGAATTGGATTCAAAATTCTCTCTCTCATTTGTCCAATCATCCTCTTGTAATGTCAACCGGATTCCGGTAATCTCCCCTCTCCTGACCCTTCTAACCATTCCGTATATAAAATCTCTCAACCCTCACCCTTTTTCTTCAAATAAGCCTATTTCTGTGATGCCATCTTCTCAAAACACGTAACTCAAGAAACCAGCATATAGATTCAGCTGAATAACAGCAACTAGTCTAATATCCATGGCTGAGGAGTTTCAAGCTGGGATTTGTGGAGGAAACTGGTGGAATATCAATTCAACGAGAAGTGTTTTCCCTCTAAGCTCATCTCCCTGTTCTA
Organism: Ceratonia siliqua; assembly: GCA_034509205.1. Lineage (NCBI taxonomy): Eukaryota > Viridiplantae > Streptophyta > Magnoliopsida > Fabales > Fabaceae > Ceratonia > Ceratonia siliqua. The sequence continues at coordinate 16,202 of JASKGM010048442.1, forward strand.
TGGCAGCTAACGATGGAAGTTGCTACAGCACTTGGCAAACTGAGTTGGTGGATTTGAAGGCAACAACAAGGTCTTGTGGTGATGATGAGGAGACTAATAATAACCTGGTTTCTGATAACTCTCTGGGTTTCCTTGAGAAGCCACAGCAGAGTGAATCAGCCAGTGGAAATGGCAGCACCATCTTGATCGATTCCACCTTACAAACGATGGGTTTTGGCCTCTCTTCTTCTTCAGCTTCATCGAATTGGAATCATTCTCTATTGTAAGTTTTCATATATGGGTCCAAAAGCTTCCACTAGGGAAGGAAAGCGTTCATTTTTTCGTAACCTTTTCTCATTGTTTTCACTTGAAAAAGGGAACTTATATAATCTTACCAGCTATATGGGTATACTTTTATATCCTTATCTTTTACAATTTTTTTTTTTCTGCAGTCGTTGTAGTGGAAGGCCTGAGAGCAATTTCCATTCTGTGCTTCAAGAGGAAACTGGTATAGATTCTTCTAATTCACCAACCCGAAAGGATTGGAGACCAAAGAGCTTTTCCACCATTGAATCTTTCAATAAGCAGCAAATGAACCAAGAGTTAATTTCCTTAGATCAGCAGAGTCTGAGTTCTGTAACCAGCACTGGGAATAATTCAACAGGTGGGTTCCCGATTGGGTCAGTCTCATATGGGTACCCTACAATTCATAGCCTATATGACCCTAATCCTCAACCACAACTACAGCCACAGCACTCACTTTTCACCAACCACCGGCCTATGGCCTATTCAAGTACAGCAAGTTATGGGACAGTGCCCTCCAATGAACTATCACCAAATTGGTCCAAAGCCTCTCATCCCTTTTTGAAGCAGCAGCAGCAGCCTAGTGGATTGCACTTTTCCAATAATACTCCTTTCTGGAATGCTTCTGCTAAGGCACTAAGGGACATAAGAGCAGGTGCTTTTGCCCCTTCATCTCAAGCACAGTTTCAAACGTCAACGTTTGTTGAAAAGCCCAATTTCCCAAGTCCCCTCGTAAGCAAGGTAACTAAGCTCTATTTTCATGGCTAAAATCCAGGGCTGGATAGGGGTTTTTTTTTTTTTTTTCTTTAAGGGGACTAATTGATTGAATTACTACAGCAGCCTAAGAGTGAAGAAGCTCCGGACTCGGCATCGGTGGTGAAGAAGAGTGCCTGTGAACCTGCGTTCAAGAGGCAAAGAATTGAATCCCCATCACCATTACCAACTTTTAAGGTACTGTTATAAAATTTTCATAGCTTTTTGACTAGGAAAGGAGAAGTGTTTCATTGTTCAATCTTCATAATAATTAGACTTAAGATTTTAATCAAGTTGGGTTTGTTTGGATAGGTTCGGAAAGAGAAGCTAGGGGACCGAATCACTGCTCTTCAGCAATTAGTTTCGCCTTTTGGAAAGGTGAATCGAACATGTCTCTTTCCCTGTTTTTATTTTTCTTTTTTACTTCTGGTATTATATAGAATGAAAACCTTTGAGATTAAAACTCACCCGGTGTTTTTGTTTATCTTAATAGACTGATACAGCATCTGTTCTTCATGAAGCCATCGATTACATCAAGTTCCTTCATGATCAAGTCAGTGTATGTTCCATTTTTCTAATGATCAGAAAACCCTAATTATTGTCTAACCTACAAATTCTTCAAAAAGAAGAAATTTTTTCTTCTAACAAATTCAACTATAATGCCTTCAATTTCAGGTCTTGAGTACTCCATACATGAAAAATGGAGCTCCCATCCAACACCAGCAGGTACTTCATTAACTTATTATTGTTTATATCAATTTGAGATAACATATATATTCTAAACATAAGAACCTTACTTTGATCCTCGAAGATGATATTATTATCAATTTGATTCTTCACATTTTTTCGTGTATCATTTTAGCAGTTCAAGAGTAAGTTAATATCATTCTTCTAAGGTACTAAAATAATTATTAAATTATTGTTTTGATCATTGCAAAATCTTAAAATTTTTAATTTGATCCTTAAAAGTTTTTTCTCTTTTGGTCTTATAATATGTATTTTGTTATCAAAACAATCTTATTGTTAACAAACACGCAAGTGTGATTTAATCCTATTTACACGCTTATGTAACTTAACGATAACACTACTTTATTAACAAAATATATATAAAAATATTTAAACTCAAAAAATTTATCTCGATAACCAAATTAAGAATTTAAATTTTTTTGAGAATTAAAATAATAATTCAATCAAAATAATATCAATGCTATCTTTCAAAGATAAAATCTGTAAAATTAGAAGGAAATCATAGTTCAGAGTAGAAACCAAAAAACCTTTGGAGAATCAAAATAAGGTTTTGTGTACTCTAAACAAGTTTACTGGGCTAGATTCTGAAACATGTATTTGTGTGTGCTATAGGGTTCTGATCTGAAGGACATAGAAGGGCCAAAACAAGACTTAAGAAGCCGAGGGCTGTGCTTGGTTCCGATTTCAAGCACATTCCCAGTGACAAATGAAACCACTGTTGATTTTTGGACGCCTACATTTGGAGGCTCACTCATCAAATAGAAGAAGAGAAAGAAAGCCAAACAGACTCTGCCAGTGGAGAACTGATACAGAAGAGTGAAGAGAAAAGTTGAAGAGAAGAGAAAAGGAAAAGAAGGAAATTAAAGAGAGAGAGAGAGAGAAAGAAAAGGGGAGGTAGCTAGCTAGTGACCCTTCAAAGATGGACAGGGAATGCTGGGCCAGGTACAAGCAGAATGATGTAGGCTAACAAATGATTAGTGACCACTGGAAGAGAATATATAGCTTAGCTAGGTGCTTTATGAATAATAACCAAAAAAAAAAAAACCTGAGTGTTAGTATATTGGTAGTAATTTAATTAAGGTGCTAAAGGGGCAGGAACAAGTGCTAAATTCAGCTTCATTTGACATTAAATTATATAGATAATTTCTTCTTGTTTTTAGAGAGAATTTATGTATCATGGCTGAATTTAGCAGATGGGGCTCATAGGCTTTTTGTTCCTGTTGATAGATATAATTATATATTTTGTACCATATTACAGAGCAGGCACCAAACTTTTATTGTTTAAGGGAAGAACAAAAAGAAGATCAATAAAGGGGATTATATTGTATTCAATTTGTTGTTCCAAGAATAGGACATGAGTAAGTGGAGCTTAATTAATTTTAGCTCTTTTATTTGTTTATATATTTTTTTGGAATGGGTTAGCGGGGGTGGCTCACCTCCCCTTTGATGAGCTTCTTCTTTTATTTTTATTTTTATATCTTTTTGACAAATAGAGTGCTTATATTTAAGGGCACGCGTGGGTGTCTTCCAAGCTAGCTAGAACATATTAAATTCCTGGTTTTTGGCATTGAACTATTATGCTTTACGTATAGTGGCCACATTTTAATTAGTGTATTTATCTTTAATTAAAAATTGGGATATGCCTCAATTATTATGTTCTTTCTTTTTTTCATTTATATGTAATTGGAATTTTGAAGTTAAATCTCTTCTCTAAGGCCTGTTCTTGAATTATGATGCTCAAATGACATCACAGTTTTGGATAGCTTCTTGAAACTTGATCAAATGCATCATCTATCAAAGGCTAAGACAGCTGAACTAAACCTGCACAACGATTCAATTTTCTTTTGTACGGGTTCGTTTGGGAGTTGAGAGGGAAGGAGAAGGAAAGGTTAAATGTTAATTTCTCTTCTTCTTGTTTGGATGTTTAAAATAAACAAAGAGAAAAAAAATAGAAGGTTAAGTAATAATAAAATAAATTAGTTATAATACATTTCTAAGAATTTTCCCTTGTTAATAAATTTATCCACTGACATTCTATTTCAATCATGATAGAATAGTACTTATCATACCATTTGTTGGAGTTTCACATTGAAGACGTTTGGTAATTAAGTATTGTATTTAAGAATAATACAGTCCTTATATTCCAAGACACTTGCAATGATGAGTCAGACTCACATAGAGCTGGTAAAATTGGTTTAACCCGATCCAACCCGAAAAATAATAGGGCTGGGTTACCAAAATAATGGCCCGAAAAAAATCGGGCTTTTTTAGCCCAACCCGATGTGGCCCACAAAAAAAAATAAAGCTAAAAATTTTATATTACTTTTTTATTCTCTTATCTTAATGATTTTGGGTAAACCTTCTCTTATTTTTTGAATATGTCATTATATGAAAAGTACTTAGGCTGCGTTCGGCTGCACTTTAAGGAGAAGGAGAAGGAAAAATTTTTGAAAATAATGATTTCTGTAATTTTTTGAGTTGTTCGTATCTGCTTCTTCTTAAAGGAGAAGGAGAAGTAAAATGAGAAATTGTGATTAAAGTAGAATCTATATTTTGTAACTTCTCCTTTAAGGAGAAGTAGATTTAT
>JASKGM010048453.1:0-20570 GCA_034509205.1 Ceratonia siliqua
TCATATGGAGCACCAAGACAAGTACACAAGACAAATGTAGGTAAGTCAAGTCATCTTTAAATAATTCAAGTTGCCAAGATTTCTTAAAATAAGATTACTTTATATCAATAATCGTTGTTTGGAATGTGTATACATCACCCTATTTGATAAGGAGAAATTTTAAGATAACCTTAGTGTATAGATAAATTAAGAGAAAATTATTGATTTGTGATTAATGGAACATTAAATTCTTATATGGTATCTTATGTATATCATATTCTTATATAATGCTAAAACGGAATAATCTTTTAAAACGTAAGTTACTTAAGCCTCATTCGTTGAGTTATTTAATTTCTGCCTTGTTTAATTAAGACTTTTAAGCCTAGGAATTGGGCTTAGACAAAAATTTAAATCTTGTTTTAAAATTAATGATAGAACTGTGTTTTAAAATTTAAAATAAGGCTAACTTGATCCTGTTTTATATATAAAAAATATTTTATTAATAAATATTTTATTTTATATATAATAATATTAATATAAAATAAACTTTTTTCTTATAATTTCAAGTTATACTTTGTATGCATTGTAATTTTAAGTTAGTAAATTCTTTATTTTTTAAAAATATATTAAATTAAACAAGGCTAGATTGGTCAGACTACTTGCGTAATATCTTTTATTATAGAGGTAAAGTTTAGTCTGGCCCATGAACACCTCTCTGTCAAGGTGTTTTTATTTATTTATTTTATAAAAATAATTATTTAATTATAAAAGTAACTATTATGTTATAATCATAATAAAATAATTACTTTTTACTAAATAATTATTTTTTATAAAAAAAATTAAATAATACCTCGACATGATATAAGAATATGACACTTATGAAGCACTTTATCAAAATTTAGTGTTAATAAAACACCATGTAAAAATTTAAACATGAGAAATGAGCAAATAACAAAATTTGTAGGTTGGTCTAAAATATATATATATATATATATATATATATATATATTAGATTAATCATAAATGCATATGTATTTATAATTAATTTGGTATAAAAATATATATAAATAAGATTTATCAAAAATTTCTCGGGAACACCTCTGTTTTGTTTTTTGAACTCGCAAATGCCCAAAATTTCTGGGACCTTTGTTTCCCTTTGTAAGTCGCTAACATGATCCAATAAAGTCATTTTATTCCAATTGGGTAAAATGAACCAATCAAAACTCTAACAGGTTGCCAAATATCAATTAATAAATAAAAAATTCCCATCGCAACCCTAGGAGACCAAATCAATCGGTGGAGGCTGTTAAGCCTTAAGGTAGTAATCAATTTTAATTTGGCCACATTTGAGGAAGCGAGAATGTTGTATTAACGTGCGGGTCAAACTTTTTACATAATATGCATATGATATGAGTTAATGGATCAATTAAAAAAAGGTGATGTTACCAAAAAGAATTTGATTTTTTAAAATTGTTGAACTTTTTATTGAATAAGAGTCAATACGTAGTAAGATTCCATACGAAAATGTATACATCACCTTATTTGATACTGTAGATACTCATTTGTAGACGTTCTGAACATACGCATGACAGATACCTTTATTTACTTACTATTCAACTAGTCTATATTACTCAAACAGTTTGCATATTATATTAAATGGAATATTTATATATTTATTTGTAAAAATGTAGTATTATTTATTGTTACATTTATATAATTCTGTAAAATTCATAACTATTACAACCAAATAAAATATAAAGAAAGCCTATATCTCACTATCTGAATTTAATTACATTATTTAATAAATCTTTTTACACCATACCCATACGTAAAATAATAATAATAATAAGAAAAAATAAACTCTTCTGGCCAATAAATGGCGATGTGGCTGCCGAGTATTGAAAGCATTTTCCAGATAGTCAGGTTGTAATTAGAGTTGGAGACATAGACACCCCTTCGTCTCCCCTCCTACTCACTCAAAACGGCAAACGCCCTTTAATTGTTGCTGAGGTATCACAACAGGAAAGGCTTTGACCCACAACCACTGTTCCATGGGTTCTCTGCACGACGATGTTTATCAACCATTGTTACCCCCTGGAAACCCACCACCTTTATCATGGGCTCAATCTTTCAGCTCAAACCATGACTCAAGCGCCCAGCTTGAAAGAATACTCTCCGATACCAGTGTGCCTCTCCGGCGTCGTCTCGGACCCGCCACATGGATCGAGTTGAAGCTCCTCTTCCACCTGGCTGCTCCCGCTGTCGTCGTGTATTTGATCAACTACGTCATGTCTATGTCCACCCAAATCTTTTGCGGCCACCTTGGTAACCTGGAGCTGGCTGCTGCTTCCCTTGGCAACACTGGCATCCAAGTCTTTGCGTATGGCCTCATGGTACTCTGTCTCTCGCTCTTGTCTTGCTTCTGTTTTAAATTAAATTGTGCTACCTTTCCATATATTTAATCCAACGATTTAGTTTTCGAAGACAGCAATATAAATGAATCCTGAACTTCTGTTTTTAATCTCTCTTACACTTGTTACTGTACCAGATATTCTGTCAAGATGATTTCGAGGCCCCCACCATTTGGTTTAATGCGTTTGTGAGATATAACAAAATTTAGATAGAGAGGGAGACAATTTCTAGTGGATATGAATTTATATTTTCCATTTTACCATCCATTTTTTTTGAAATTGGTAATTTTGATGCACAGTTGGGTATGGGGAGCGCTGTTGAGACGCTATGTGGACAGGCATATGGTGCCCAAAAGTATGGAATGTTAGGCGTCTACTTGCAAAGATCCACAATCCTCCTTACATCAGCGGGTATTGTTATGACCGTCATCTACATTTTCTCGAAACCCATTCTGATCTTACTGGGAGAGTCGCCAAGAATTGCATCTGCTGCTGCACTCTTTGTCTATGGCCTAATCCCTCAAATCTTCGCTTACGCTCTGAACTTTCCTATCCAAAAATTTCTTCAAGCTCAGAGCATAGTGGCCCCAAGTGCATATATATCAACGGCTACACTCGTCATTCACCTTTTGTTAAGCTGGGTTTTTGTGTACAAGGCTGGGCTTGGTTTATTGGGTGCTTCATTGGTTTTGAGCTTGTCCTGGTGGATTATTGTGATTGCACAATTTGTTTATATCGTGAAGAGTGAAAGGTGTAAGCATACATGGCAAGGATTCACAGTGGAAGCGTTTTCGGGGTTGCCGGAGTTCTTCAAGTTATCGGCAACGTCAGCGGTGATGCTGTGCCTGGAGACATGGTACTTTCAAATTCTGGTTTTGCTGGCAGGGCTGCTGGATCACCCTGAATTGGCTCTGGACTCCCTTTCCATTTGGTAAGTGACTTCGTTTCCCGTTCTCTACTATGTCCTAGGTTAATCCGTGATCGAGTTTCAGCATTTTACCCTGTGCTTGAATATCTCTATTCTTCTCCGGAATCCAATTCTAGTTAGTGATTCAACTTAGCATCACAATTCCACTATCTTATAGAAGAGTTAAAAAAATTGCCATTCTGATAGTCACACTTCATGGCAATTCGACCTTTCTTCTTAAACCTTCATCGGCATTTTTTACCCCTTTCCCTTTTTATGGTTCTGGAGGCCTCCTTCTCTTAAAGAATCATCAAACTTGCCAATCTCTGCGATAATCCTTATTTAATAGAAGAGTAACTTTTTCGTGGGTCTTATGGTGTCATTAGACATTAGTGTACCCCCAAGAGAAAAAAAAAAAAAAAGGAGTGATAGATACTAGAAGTCAGGAATATGAAAGTGTATATTTTGGAAGTTTCCAAAAAGAGAATAGTCATAACAATTAACGAATCACTTCGAGTTGGAAATTGGCATCTTATCTTGATTTGGTAAGGCAGCAATCAAATGGGTAGGACCATTACTTATCTAATAAGGGAGCTAATCATAAACTCTTGTCGTTGGAGACATGCATTCATAAATAGGCATCTTGATTTGCTAAGGCAGCAATCAAATGGGTAGGACCATAACATATCCAATAAGGGAGCTAACCACAAACTCTTGCCGTTGGAGACATGCATTCATCAGAATGTAGCCATCAGTTTATTCTTTTTGTCATTTTCGCAAGGCTCGTGACCTATAATTGAGCTTTGGCTGCCCAGAACATTGTTGCCTTTCTTTATTCCTGTTTAAAATCAATTATGCGGGCAAAAATTTCTTATCATGACCGTCTTTCAGGCACGCTTTTTGAAGTTCACAAAAAGACAGCTGACTGAGATATAGGGAAAAAATAAGATAGGAAAGCAGAGAACAGCTCCAAAATGACCCCTCCAAGTTGTGACTTATGGGAGAGGTGTTGCGTTCGAATTAATCAACTGTAGATCAATGTCATGGCTCACAACTTGGGGGCTTATCTAGAGTATATTTGTCCTTAGTATGTGCCTTTCCACGCAGCCATGGGCCTACTCAAATGATGCCCCCCATTTTGGATGAAACATGATGTAAAAGTAAAACTGTGTTTTCACTTGCTAGTCCAAGTTTCCGCTAAACAAGTTCTAATATATTTAATATTTATTTACCTCGTGTTACTAATTGGCAATTGCAGTACCACAATATTAGGATGGGTGTTCATGATATCAGTTGGATTCAACGCGGCTGCAAGGTTAGTTTCTCATTGCTTTTAATTTATAAATTTATGAGAAATTGGAAAATTTTCATATAATATTTATCGTTTAGTAATTAGGAGTATATCTTGAAATAGCCCTTTTCTTTTGTGCAGTTAATATATTTTTCTCTATGAATTCGTGAAAAGTGCTTATAATTTAGTGTCAATATTTTCCTAAGTTATAAATGTGAGTTTATGAAAATATGTAGAGAATAAATTATGTGAAATGTTATTTAGAATGGATTGCTGTTAAAGTATTACAGAATTTGTGTGAGCATTGATCTTGAGAACATTTATCATATAAGCACTTATTTTATTGCTCATCATATCAAACAGGGCTAATTATGTTAGATTTTGTCTTTTCATTATATTGAATGATGCAGTGTGAGAGTAAGCAATGAGCTAGGAAGAAGAAATCCAAAGTCAGCTGCATTTTCGGTGGCGGTGGTGACATTGATTTCTTTCATCATATCCGTGATCGCAGCACTGGTTGTGCTTGCTTTACGGGATGTCATCAGCTATGCCTTCACAGAAGGTGAAGCCGTGGCTGCTGCTGTCTCAGATCTTTGTCCGCTCCTCTCACTGGCTCTCGTCCTCAATGGCATTCAGCCCGTTTTATCTGGTGACTGCTTTTCAGGGTTTCTTGCTGAGTACATAAGTTATTATGGCTAAACTTGGCCTTTTCACACTTTTGGTCTATATTTAGTCTTTTACTTTTTATTTTGAATATATTTAATATCTTATGTTATTAATAATACAAAAAATAAAATATTTATTAATGTGGAATCCCCATTGATTATAAATGAAATTAAAAAAAAAGGGGTTTATGTTTGCTGAATCAACATGCAAATTCATGTGGAATAAATTTAACAAAGTTTTTATTTTTTGATTATTGATAATGATTAGTAACATGAGGAATTTAATGTGAATCATCAAAATTGTTCGGCCCCAAACATATGGGAAATGGGACCAAAATTGTCAAAAGCAGGCTAAACATCAATTACTCATTGATCCAAAAAAGGAAAAGAAATGAAAAGAAAAACCAATCAATGCCACTGACATTATTTGCTAGTTATGGTTTGTGGTGCATGTGTTGTCTCTTTTATGCACATGTTCAGTGTGAGAAACTAATGCATGGAAGCTGACAATTTATAAAGGCGTGGCTGTTGGTTGTGGATGGCAAGCTTTCGTAGCATATGTAAACGTGGGGTGTTATTATGGAGTTGGCATACCATTGGGTTCCATTCTCGGCTTCTACTTCAAACTTGGTGCTAAGGTAAGTTAACTTTTCCATGTCCCAGGCAAACTAGTAAATATTGTGCTAATTAAAACTGGCGTTTCTGTATAGGGAATATGGTTGGGAATGCTAGGTGGCACGCTTATGCAAACTATCATTTTGCTGTGGGTCACAATGCGGGCGGATTGGAACAAAGAGGTAAAAGAACTGCGATATTGATTTTTGAATGTCGGATGAGCAAGTTATTGTTACTTGCTAATGGAATTTTCTCATCTGCAGGTTGAAGAAGCAGCGAAGAGGTTGAACCAATGGGAGGACAGGAAGGAGCCACTTCTAAAGGACTGAAACACTGTTCTGTGGGTTGGTTCATTATTCAAGAGGGGCTGCTGGCCTTAAAATTATTATTTTTTACGCGAACCACCATTTATTTTGAGTAATGTCAATTATGATATAGCTATATATAATAATTTCACCGTTCAATTACCTTAATATGGCGTTTGACAGCCCAAGAATTTCAGTCACACTAGAATGGCTCAAGTTTTGTCCAGCTGCTTTAATGAAGTTAAAGGGATTCTGGGTAATCAATACGAATTTCTTTTACTGGTGTTGTCTTCCAAGTTCCACCTTGACTTTGAGCCTTGAGGCCATCTGGGATTGTGATCCTAAGTGGATGACATAGCTATATATAATATTTAAGACTCAACCAACACCAACCAGTTGATGATACTTCAACGACCATGTCTTTGTGGCTTGGGAATGAGAGTTTCAATGTGGGTGACGATAGCTTCCACGGTGCAATTAGCCTTTTTTTTTTTTTGGGTCCATTGTAATTACCCTTTCCAACGAAATTTCAATGGGTATCATTATTGGACTACACTATTTGGGCCAGCCCGAACATTATATAGCCTAGTAAACTACCCAAAACATTGTGAGCCCACGCCCTCCGATTATTATATATATAATAATATTTAGTAAACTTTTGTGCAGACCAACTTACTGATATAATTATGTTACCAAGTATAAACAGTTATTTATTTTTAAAAGAGTATTAATGAATTTAACATAATTGACAAAACTATAAAACCCTTGTTCTAAAGTAGAGAATGGAAGGAAGGTAAATCAGGTAAAGCCGTTGTGAAAATAATATTGCAAAGAGGCTTATAGTGATTAATACAGACAAATCATTTTTCTTTTTTTAAACAAAGGAGGAAACGATTATCCTCATCATCTCAAAGTAACAACTTTTATTAAAAGTTAGAACAAATAATTAAGCTTAGATCGGCCTTTTGTGTGAGAGGTCTATATATTATCCCCACTTGTGAGAGGGACTAGAGAGGTTGTTTGTCATTCTTGGCTTAAAGTATAAAAAAGCAGAGTAATGGAGGAGTTTGAAGGTTAGTAGAACACTACAAATGCTTTATTCTCAGTGGGTCACCACAACTCTCATGCAGATAGATATGGCCATGCTTTACAGTTTTGAGGTCAGCGCTTGGCGCTTGGCGCTTGGCACTTGGCACTTGGCGCTTGGCACTTGGCACTTGGCACTTGGCGCTTGGCGCTTGGCGCGTACGCCTGCCCCATGCAAATAATAATTCAACGTCTTTTCTCACAATGGAACAAACCCTTCCCAAACATCAATCTTCCGTTAAGATCAATCATTCTTATACTGAATAAGGCCTTTGTTATCCATATCGCCAGTGTCTTTTTAATTTTGTGTTTCTAATTTTTTATTTAAAAAAATAAAAGAATTTAAACATAATACTTAAAAAAACTGAAAAAATTTAAAAATATAATACAAAAAAAAACTTAGCACCAATGATATAGGTACAGGGTAATTTTTTAAATATAAGATTTTTTTTGATTTTTTTTGTTGTAGTTATTTTTAAAAATATTTTAGACTTATAATTAATTTATTATTATTAAAAAAATTAATTTTTTTTAAATATTAGTAACCCCTATTTTAATACCGTAGCAATTAAAGTTAAGAAACAAGTGAAGAGGCTGTCTTTGTTCCTCGCCATGTGTGCCACCGAAACTGACATTTCGAGATGTGCTGTCTCTAAGTCTACGCCAACTTTTGAGCATTTTGAGTAGTTTCCTTTTGGGTATCAAAGTTACTTTTAAATTACTAAATTACTACTAAGGAATGGTCGAAGGTTCTTTAAATAAAAAATTACTTTATAGACGAAAAAGTTAGCTTAAAAAAATATATTTTAATAAAAATATATTTTGTATTTAAAAAATTTAAATTATATAACTGTAAAATAATTTTTATTTAATAAAATTATTAAAAAATAAATATAAAAAGATTATTTTTTATATAATGTTTGTATACAAAAATTTAATATAAAATTTTTAAAAAATAAAATTTCTTTGGGTTAAAATTAAATAAATTTTTTTAGTTAAATATTCTTATAATATTACAAAATTTTAAAATTTTAATTATAATACTATAATAAAAATAAAATGAAAATTTTAAACAAGAGCGTGGAGTACAGTAAAATTTGAGTCTAGGAAATTAAGAGAATTGAGGATAAATAATAAAATAATATCATGATCTTCTTTTACTGATTTTTTTTTAAAAAAAGAAGTTCAAAAATTTTACTCTTCCTTAAAGAAAAAAATCTCCTTTTCTATTACTTTTTTTTCTATCAAAAATGAGAAACGAACGCTTTTTATAAAACAAAAGATCTTTTATTTTAAATAAAAATAATTTTTTTCAAAGAAAAAGAGAAAGGGACGCAACCTAACTAATCATCGTTAATCCCATTACGAACTTGAACAAAAGTTAATTTTGTATAGCGGAAAGTCAATTTTGATTTTTGTAGCACTGAAAACTGAAATCATGTTCAAGATTGAACTATTGGGGATATGGGATAATACTTAGACTACAAAGGAAACTATTGGGACAACGATCCCCACCTTATATAAACAAATTAAGAATCAAGGAACATTTTATGCAGCCTTATAAGAATTTCATGGATTTCCTCATTCTTTTTAAATTCACGTGAACTCTATTTTATTCTAAAAGATTTCATGGCTGTATTCTATTCATGGTGCAGCATTAACAATAAACTAAGATGAATTTGAAGTCTAATTAAATGAATCCAAAGATTTATCACATTCAAATGAGATTAACAACTTATGTGTAGAGCCGAATTCAAAGGAACAGAGAGTTACAAATTTTTTCGTTATTTTCTTTATATATATATATATAGTTGAATTCTTTAATATATAATTACAATTTATATTGTATTAACATATATCTATTAGATTTTTATAATATACAAATAAAAAAAATAAAAATATAACTTAATAGTACTTTTATGAATTAGATTTAGATAATTATATTTTTACGTTTGTTTTATTTTTATTTTATATAAATTTAATAAACATATATTAACACAATAAAATTTTAATTATATATATTAAAAACTTTAAATATATATATTAAAAAAAGATGAAAAAATACTGATCTGAACAAGGACGGAATGTGATCCTTGAGCATTTGGCTATGAATGAATTTTTGGCTTCATATAATGATTATATTATGAAAAAAATAATTTATTTTGTATTTCTTTTGAAAGAATAGTTTTCGTGCGAGTTTACAAATAAGCATAACTTGTACCGAGTCGCGGCTTGTTTGCCAGGCAGCACTAGCAGCCGCCTTCTGGCTCTTCCAAGTTATGATTGTGTAATTTGTGTGGGTGAGATAAGGATAAATGGAAAGAGTAATGGTGTTTGTATATAATTTTTTATAATTATATATTATTATTATTATTTCATAATATATTAATAATTAAAAATAAAATATAAGAATAATATAATAATATAAGTATTTGTTATGTTACATTTTTATTTTTGAAATTGTGTTATAATTTTTAATATCTAAACTTGATATTTTTTTAATTTTTGTCTTTATTTTTTTTATTTTTTAATATTAATTAATTATTATTTACGTCATATAATTTTTAAAAATTTTTATATTTTTTATATACTATTCATCTATAATTTTTTTATATTATTCATTTATAAATAAAAATATTTTTTAAAAATATAAAAATATTTTAAAAATATATATAATATAAATAATAATTTATTAATATAAAAAATAAAAAAATAAAAAAAATAAAATATCTAAGCTAACTTAGAATCCACCAATAATATATAAATATAATTACTCAAGTATAAATTGGAAGCAAGACTGTAAGAGGGATCAACTGGATCAAAAGACTGTGTTTACGAAGGTGACCCACTAATAATTACAAACCTTTTTACGGTTTTCGAAATCTTCTTACCAGTCTACTAAATATTGATGCTCTGTATCTTAACCTCTTTCAACAACCATGAGGTTCTCATTTTCACAATGGAGCACAACCATGAGATTCACATTTTCACTGGGGACATATTTTTCAAACGTATTTTATTCGAAGCTGTCACATCATCTTTGCATCTACACTTCTTACCAAACAAATGCTGTCCTACTCATTGGTTAGGCCCTGTTATTTCTCACACGTATTAGTTGGAGGCTTGGAGCTATATTGAAATCAGATTTGGTTGAGTTAGCTTCAGTTACCGTTTCTCTGCAAGCTCTTGTAAGACCAGTAACTTGGTTTCTTAATTCTTACTCATCATGAAGTAGAGGCCGGACGCTCTTAGTTTACTTGAAATATTATTAGCTGCTGCCTGTTAGGGCATGATTCCTGGGTTCTTCAAGTGTTTTTCCAGCTACAGTCATCTGCGTACCGACAAAACGCAACCTTTGTCCCATTTCTCCTAGTTTTTGAAACTTCCCTACATTGGGTTTGGACGACCTTGGTTCTTTATAATGAAAAATTAGTGGGTGAATTGAATTTGGTGAAGTATGAAACAGTTTATGGCTTTGCCTTTAATGATTTGGATTTGGGTAATCCTTAGTGGTGTTACTCTCTGCGAAAGGCCTGCGGCTGTGAATATCGGTGCAGTTTTCACTTTTGATTCGGTCATAGGTAAAGCTGCAAAGGCGGCGATGGAAATGGCTGTTTCTGACGTCAATGCAGACCCGAGGGTTCTTAATGGGACGAAACTAAAGCTGATAATGGAGGATGCCAGTTGCAGCGTCTTTTTGGGATCAATTGGAGGTAGTAAGAATCATCCTTGCTGAAACTTCAAGTCAAATTTTCTAGTCTATGACGAAAATAATGTGAAATTGGATATATGCGCCAGTTCATCTCAGAGAAAATTTTTCAAAAAATTGAATGATGTAGCTGGAATTCCTATTGGGTTACTTCTGGTTCTGGTTATATTCTTTATTCATTTGTTAGAGTTGCAAGACATATTTCAGCAAGTAGCGCTCCTGTGTTTGAGTGTCTCATATTCTTTGCCAACATCAAATATTTATTGCCCTATGATCGCCCAAAAGCAATATTTTGATATCTTTATTCTAGTATACTTTAATTTCTAGCAGCAGCTAATCACCTAGTGAAGTTACAGTTCTTGTCAAATTTTCAATGTGCTGCTCTGCTTGTAAAATTTTTCAAATTCAAACTTGGGATTTCTTATAGTTTACACTTTACATTATCTGAACTGAGCATTTTCTTTTTACACAGCGTTTCGGGCACTTGAGAAAGGGATTGCGGCCATAATTGGTCCACAGTCATCTGCCATAGCTCATGTGATTTCTCAAATTGCGAATGGTCTCCAAGTGCCTCTTGTTTCATATGCTGCCACTGATCCAACCCTGTCTACCCTCCAGTTTCCTTACTTTTTTCGTTCTATACCAAGTGACTCTGAGCAAATGAGGGCAATGGCTGACTTAGTTGACTTTTATGGATGGAAAGAGGTCATTGCCGTCTTCTTGGATGATGACTATGGAAGAAATGGAATATCTGCTTTGGGTGATGAACTTGAAAGACGGAGATTGAGAATAGCTCATAAATTACCTTTGAGTATTCAGTTTGATCTGGATGAAATCACTAACTTGCTCAATCAATCCAAATTGTTTGGTCCACGTGTCTATGTTGTTCACGTCAACCCGGATCCTAGATTGAGAATTTTTACCATAGCACACAAACTTCAAATGCTGGCTAGCGACTATGTCTGGCTAACCACTGATTGGCTTTCTGCTACCTTAGATTCATTCACCCCAGAGAATATGACCTCTCTCAGTGTCCTGCAAGGGGTAGTTGGGCTTCGTCAACACATTCCAGATTCTATCCAGAAAAGAGATTTTGTTTCTCGGTGGATAAAAATGCAGAAAGAAGGTGCAGCAAGTGCCAGCTTGAACGCCTATGGATTTTATGCTTATGATACAATTTGGGCTGTTGCACGTTCAATTGATAAGTTCATTAAAGTACACAAAAATATTACATTCTTGATCAATAATAATTATAAGCTGCTTCATACAGAAGCGGCTGATATTCAGCTTGACAAGCTCAAGGTCTTCGGTGGTGGATCTGATCTGATCAACATATTATTACAATCAAATTTTACTGGTGTGACTGGTCAACTTCAATTTAATTCAGACAGGAATATCATAAGTAGTGGCTATGATGTTATCAATATCAATCATATGGAAATTATCAGGGTTGGTTATTGGTCTAGTTATTTAGGATTTTCGGTTGTACCTCCTGAAACTCTTAAAAAGAAAGAACATGGGAGTCTTTACCGAGATCAGAAGCTTAACAATATGACTTGGCCGGGTGGAAAGTCAGGAAGACCACGTGGCTGGGTGATTGCTGATAATGCAAGACCACTGAGAATTGGAGTGCCCAAGAGAGCAAGTTTTGTTGAATTTGTCACTGAACTGCATGATAGTCATCAAATTCAAGGATACTGCATTGATGTCTTTAAGAAAGCACTGGAGTTCATACCATATGATGTTCCTTATGTATTTCACCCTTTTGGAAATGGTCAATCAAATCCCAATTATGATGCACTTGTGAAGATGGTTGCAGAAGATGTAAGACACACCATAATGAAAGAAAGTCTCAAAATTGGTTGATCCATCTTTTTAAGCTGTTGGTCATCTCATAAAAATGGTGCTTTTATGAGATACCATACAGAGCTTTTGCAGAAGAACTTTTGTGCTATGTGCAAAAAAAATTCAGATGGATGACAAATTATATTCTGTTTGATGCTTAGTTAGTGGTCTGTGCACCCTGATGGTCTGTAAAATCAGAGTCCAAAATTACCTTTTCTTTCTCCTTTTTCCTGGGGGTGTGGGGGATTATGGGGTATGGAAATGGGGAAGGCATGGGGTGGGTAGAGTGTGAGGGGAGAAGGAGACAGAAAAGAAAAAAATTGCAATTGGTTGCAACCTTGTCATCGTATGTCTTTGTTCACAATGCCGTCTAGTTATGTCCAATATAAGATCAGTCATTTAGTCCCTTGATTTTGGAATACAGCTGTACATTTATTGGTTATTAGAATGTTGGGTGTTTTATGACCTTGCTAATGATAAAATATTTGGTTCAGGTATATGATGCAGTTGTAGGGGACATAGCAATTGTGACGAACCGTACAAAGATTGTGGATTTTTCTCAGCCGTTTGCATCAACTGGCCTTGTTGTAGTGGCTCCAATCAACAATGCAAAATCCAGTGCTTGGGTATTTCTCAAACCATTTACAGCTGATATGTGGTGTGCCACTGTAGCTTCATTTATGATGATTGGAGTAGTTATATGGATTCTCGAGCACCGAGTCAATGATGATTTCCGGGGTCCTCCTAAGAGGCAACTTGTGACGATGTTTATGTAAGCCTTCATAGTGAAGTTACACAATTTTCCCATAAAAAAATTGATAAAATGCTTTTACAAGTTTACAATTATGACTGGTAGCTCAGACAGTGTGATTTATTTACCTTTTAGAGTTCCATTATATAATTTGATGTTGCAGTAGATGACCCAATATTTATCCTGTGCTTTAGATTGTAACTCCATGCTGTCATTCGTTTTGCAGGTTCAGCCTCTCAACATTGTTCAAGACAAATCGTAAGTAAAATTTTTGGCTTTGAAGTATAGATGTTTTCTTTATTCACTTTTTCTTTCTTGCCGTCCTCATATAGTTTACTGTCTTAAAGCCCATTGCTTCAATCAGAGTTGGTCAAATCACATATTAGAAAACCAAAAAACTCCTATTGCGCCCATTCTTTTTGTGGGTTTGACCGTTTGAGAAGTAAACAATCCACTTTCTTGTAGTTCCAGATGACAGCTAGTTGCTAAAATCTACAATTGTTTTTCCCTTTCTGAATGCTTTGTTATCAGTCAATATCAGTTTTTCACAATGCATGCATAAACTTGAGTTAGTGTATTTAATATCTATATATAAACTTCATTTACGATATTGTCATGTAGCAATGCTAGTCAACTGGTGTCTTTCACTTGTACTATGCACATCTAAACAGACTCACCTCATTTCTTTTGCTTATTTGTGAGTATATCATTCCCCGTTGTCAGTTTTGCACATTCTTTTTAACCATTTGAATAATGACATATAGTTGCCATGTAAAAGTGACAAGGGAAAAGCAGAATGATTATGAATTTTTTCTATCGCCTCCTTGATTAAACGGTGAAATCATAGCATTTGTCGGATCTGCATTACAGTTCAACTTGACAAACTTCCATTTTTTCATGAATTCAGAGGAAAGGACAGTAAGCACACTTGGTCGAATGGTGATGATAGTATGGCTTTTTCTATTGTTGGTGATCACAGCTAGCTATACAGCAGGCTTGACTTCAATTCTTACAGTGGAACAGCTTTCGTCACCCATCACTGGAATTGACAGCTTGATTGCAAGTAACTGGCCTATAGGATACCAAGTAGGGTCATTTGCTTACAACTATCTGACAGATAGTCTTTATGTACCAAGATCAAGACTTGTACCTCTAGGTTCCCCTGAGGCATATGCAAGAGCTCTGCAGCAAGGGCCTACTGGTGGAGGGGTGGCAGCTATCATAGATGAGCTTCCATATGTGGAGTTATTCCTGTCAACACGAACTGATTTTGGTATTATTGGTCAGCCATTTACCAGAAGCAGTTGGGGATTTGTAAGTAGCCATCTGGCCAGAAGATCAATCTCAAAGTGATTAGATATTAGTTTATATTATTTAATGCATGGTATAAAACAAAGTGGTCCAGAATTCCTTACAACAGTGTCAGTATATATGGTAGAAGCAATATGCTTCTTTCTTTTAACTGGAAAAAAATGGTAGTATTTTTTAGAAAGGGAAAATTTTGAACATGTAACATTTTCTTCAATATCTGGTTTTTAAAATTTTTAAGCTCTATTTTAAAGAAACGCTGAGCTTTGTGGTATGCATCTATTTGTGATACTAGATAGCATTGCTAGACATGGCATGGTAGTGCTGATAATAGAATCCAGAACTGCATTTTTGTCTGTCGGTTTTGGATAATGGACATCATGAAACCTATTTGAGTACCTGGTTCTTATGTCTTATTCTAATGATTTTTTTGGAATTTCCTGACATATTTCTTGCAACAATATATCAGGCTTTTCAAAGAGAGTCTCCTCTTGCCCTTGACATGTCTACAGCAATTTTAAAACTCAGTGAGAATGGAGAGCTTCAGAAGATACGACAGAAGTGGTTCTGCAAGATGGGTTGTCCTGAAGAAAGGAAAAGCAACTCTGAGCCTAATCAACTTCGCTTGATTAGCTTTTGGGGTCTATATCTCTCATGTGGTTTTGTCACTCTCACTGCCCTGCTGGTGTTTCTGCTGCAAACAGTTTGCCAATATGTCCGCTATAAACGAAGGCAAAAGGAAAATTCTTCTTCATCCATGGAGGCTTCAGACAGTCATTGTTCTCATGTTATTTATAACTTTTTTAACTTCATTGATGAGAAGGAAGAAGCCATGAAGAAAATGTTCACTCATTGTGACAATCCACAACAGCAGCAGAGCTGATTATGATTACACACAAATCTGTAGTGCGATTTTTGAAGATTTCATAGACCTGATATGACTGAAGTAGCATGCTTAATACGACCATAACTCATGGCAGTATAGTCTCTGTATAGTTATAAAATAATTATAGTAATACTGTAGTAAGCTAATAGTAGCAGTATCAATCTTATTGTTTTTCTTTTTAGATGGTCCTGTTACCAAAGAATGGTACCTTAAATGCAGCTTGTCTGTTGCATGTTTTAACTGCTGATAAGGTGGTACTGCTAATAAGGTGGTACTGCTAAACCCATAGACTAAGAATTCTGCTTCTGTATTCTGTAACGGCACGGCTCCGTTATTATTTAAAGAACTATCTGAGTGGGGGTAAAGGCTAAAGGTAGGGATAATATCGTTGTTGTTTAGAAGAATTTTTAAAAATTATTTTTTTATTTTATGAAAATAAAAAAATTTGTTTAAGTGACTATTTTTATAAGTTATTTTTAAAATTATTTTTGAAAATGATAACTAAAAAATAAAAAAAAATAAAATTTTTTTGTATTTTTATTTATTTTTTAAAAAATATAAAAAATATTTTCACTTAAATAAGTTTTTATTTTTTATTTTTTAAAATTATTTTTAAAAATAATAAAATAAAAATATTCCAAATAAGCTTTAAGAATTTGGAGAAGTGTTTGAGGCCATCATTTCTGCTTTTAGGACAAACGAAACTTGGCCCATCAGTTATCTCTGTCTCTTTGTCAAATTGCTCAATCCCTGTCACGTCTTGGACCTCTTTGGCACTGTTTCTAAACACAATTTCTTTTAAAATCACATGAATGTTGAAACCTTTTAGGAATTAATTAGCTTCATTCACATAATGAAAACAACATTTTCATGTGGTACATTCATTGAAATCTGATATTGGTGGATGCTAGACCTGTTATCTAGAAGTACCTGACTTATTTCCTTTATCTAGAATGTTCTTTCCTATCTTATTTCAATATTTTAAATACTAATATTTAAAAATAATTAATATTTTATATAAATTAATAAAACATTTTATATCTTATGATTTTAAACATTTTAAATATGATCAAGTATTTTGAATATTAAAATATCAATATTTTGTGACATGTAATATCTTAAGTGCTTATTTTCAAAGAAAGAACATAGATATTTGGTAATTCTTAAATTGTGGCAGGCAATTTTCCTTGTTGGGATCAGTAGAATATGTCATTTTCAATCTTGTGCCAATTAGTTGAAGGAAAATGGACATATACCAGTATTGATTTAAAGTTGATTTGTGACCTTATTATCCTTTACTTCACTAACAAATGGAGTAGGAGTTATTCCGTGGTTGAAGAGCGAGTGTGAAATATCATTATTAAATATCTTGTGAGATATTGAAAGAGTGATGAAAAGAAAAAGACCCAAAAAAGATGAAAGATGCCCTGACGTAGAAAGCGATTGGTTGGACTGCAAAACTGCTGTCATTTTATCATACTTCTTGATCATGAAACAAAAATCAAAATCAAAATATAGCCTCAAAAGATTCTTCTTATTTATGTCTTTGGTAAATTATTGTTTGTGCTCAATAAGACATTAAATTTAATTTCTACTCATCCTTCTTATTTTTTCTTTATTTTTTATAAAAATAATTATTTATTATAACAATAATATTTTATAGAATAAAAAAAGGATAAATAGTATCTGATGTTAATTAAGAATTTAAAAAAAACTCATCTAAACGGACCCTTAATTCTTTAGTAAACACCCAACAATAATTTGCTCTATATTTTTAGTTAAATAATACTTTTCGTGGGCATATTTTTTGTAATTCATTTGCCTGTGATAGTGTGATGGATACGGTAGGGGGAAGTGGCAACGTTGCTTGGTGTAGAAAGGATCTGTTAGCCGACTCTGAACTTTAATTGAAGGACAGTGCCATGTGTGTCTTGCAGAAAAGAAAAGAAAAGAAAAGTTTGAGAAGAGACAGCTTTCTCTGATATGGTCTATCTCAGATTCTTCATTCTACACTCTCTAGGGTAACTCACGAGGTTTCAAGTGCCTCACCACAGAATATTACTTTAAGCACTTGCCAAAAGGAATCCCAATACAACGACCACATTTTTTCTTTTCAAAAACATAAAAATCAATACTATTTACTCAGTTACTTTAAAATTAGTTATATTCTCCCAAGTATTTTTTTATAATTTTTATTTTAAGAAATAATTTAAAATAAAAAATATAATATAAGTATTTAAAAATAAATCAAAAAAACAAATTCTTTTAATTCTTTATAATTTTTTAAATTATTTCTTAAAAAAATTATAAGAAAAAGAATACTGCTACGATAACATATCTATTATTGGAGTAGCTAAACAAAGTTAAAAATTTATTGTGTTTCATGTTAAAATTATATCCCACGTTTTATTTATATATATATATATATATATATATATATATATATATATATATTATTTATAATAATTATCTTTTACTTAAAATTTTTTAATTTTTTCTAAATAATCTAATGGTGGTTATTACATATTTAAATTCGGGTAATTGAATTTTGATGGAAGAACTAAATAACAGTTATTAATATAAACTGGTTTAAAATCTAACTGAGAAGAACATTAAATAAATCTTGAAGATAATTTCATGGCTTCAAATTCAGGTATGTTGCCATTAGATTATTGTGATGACAACATATTCTAAGACTTAAATTATTATGTTTCAAATGTCTTATATTTCACCCAAAGAATATTCTTTCATAATGTAGACTACACATGACAAAAGTTAACTAATACTTTTTTGTGTGGTTATAATTAACGCCAATTTATTTCTTTAAATATAGATAATATTTATAAATGTTATTTACAAAAAATTGAAAATAGAATTGATTCTAATATCACAAACATTAAAAATGGAATAATCTAAAAGTAAGTAATCATTTCTTCACAAACTTCTCAGCAAAATACTGATCCCACATGTTCTTGATAAGAATTAAAAAACCTTCAGTTCATAGTTCATAACATTATAAAGAGAGTGTGATGGGAGATTATAAAGCATAAACACTATCAATAAGGATTAAGGAAAATGAAAGTGTAAAACAATCATTTTCATAATTTTAAAGTAAAGTAATTAATTTTGGCCTCTTTGTGTGAATTGTGTTTGCCAGATTCGGAAGACAGCGGATCCCACACATAGGGAGCCACTTGACTTGACTTGAGTTATCCAATCTCAAATTGTTGACATATGCATAATTCGAGGGAACATGGGTCGCTGTCCCATTTTCTTCCTTTTCCTTTGGATGAGAATGAACTGTGCAAAATTTACAATGCAATCGTGGAAAACGAGGGGTGGCTTGCGACCACTCCTCTCATCAACGAGAAAAAATCCAACTTCTTTCTCAATGTTCTGCCTGATTGTTCTATTACTATGTCGGAAAAAACTTGTACATGTTCCTTCACTATGAAGCTGTACAAATTGTGGAAATGGAAGTGGGGGAGAATGCTTGAAAGCAAGTGAATGATTCTTTCCTTGAGCTTTCAAGACTGTAACTTCCCTTTTTGGCTGCTTATTTGAGTAGGTTGAACCTTTAATGACATGCATGTTGGGGTTCAAAACTGTTCCAAGCTTTTATCCTTATTTGGCCTTGAGGTAATCTCATATACCCTCCTCTGCTTAACTTCTTCTTGAGGTCTCTGTACATTATGCATTGTTTTTCTATTTAATAATAGATTAGCCATGTGGCTATTCAACAATTTATTTATATGGCTCAATATTTCCTCTTTAGAATTTGAGTTTGATCGGGTTACGAAGGTACACTAACAGCATATCTAAAGCAAAATACTGGATTTTGTGCTCATTCCATAGATTGTTCATGTGGATACCTGTGTATCCAACTTTTAAATCCAAACTGTTATTTATTTATTTATTTGACTTATTTACATGGGATTCCTGCTTCTTGTTGAGTGTTGCCTCTAGTTTTTCTCCTAAAATGGTTGATAATTGACAGGTGCTTAGCTCTATCGGATTGATGCTGGTCTAAACTGAAGAACTGGAGCTGTAAACTTCATGTTTTTCTCAAAGTGGAGGCCCTCTTGATTACAAAGCCTACTCGTATGGCTATGGCCAGGACATTATTCCTCTTGGTTTTCTGCATATGGATTCTCACAGAAGTCGTGGGTAGGCCAGGAAATACCACAGTAAATAATACTGTTCCTTCAAGACCGAGTGTTGTGAGAATTGGAGCCCTTTTTACTTTTGAGTCAGTCATTGGAAGATCGGCTAAACCTGCAATTTTGGCTGCCGTTGATGATGTTAATTCTGATACAAGCATTCTCAATGGCATTAAACTGGAAGTTATTTTACATGATACAAACTGCAGTGGATTTCTTGGAACAATCGAAGGTATTTACCAAAACTCAAAATTCAGTAGCTACAACTGCAAGCTTCTGTCAGAAATTTATATTACCAGAAAAAAAAAAGTTTTGGAGGAATTTGTTTCTTTTCAAAATTTGGATTGTGCCTTATTTATCAAGTGCAATTTATTTGCTATTTCTTATTAATCTTTCCTATGTCTATTATCTTCTAATGCTATTCATTCGGGCAGTTTGAATATAATTTTTCTGTCATCTTGGATCATATCTTCATAGAGTATGTTTCAGTCTGCATATAATCAGGTTCAATTTTGTAGCTTTATCATCTACAATATGGAAATGGAATCTTCATTTTAAGTGTGTCATTCATTTTAAGCCAAAATAGGAGTTGAAATCATTGCCTGTTTGAGAGTTGTAAAGGCTGTTTCTGCTGCTTCATTCCATCCGAAGT
>JASKGM010048464.1:10397-20566 GCA_034509205.1 Ceratonia siliqua
CATCTTTTCTGTTTTCATCATAAGCCTGATCATAGACTGAGCTTTTTAGAGAAATTACATATTGATTGGGTTAGACCTCCGCCTAGCCTATGATCAGGTCTATTCCATTTGCATTTTTCTTTTTCTTTTTCTTTTTTTAACTTGAAAAACAAACTATCCAAACACATTCTCTGATTTCTTAACTTTCATAACTGTTTTCAGAACAAATTATCCAAACGATTTTTTTTGTTCTTTAAAGTTGTTTTTGAAAATTGTTTTCAGAGCAATAAAACAAAAATAAAACCAAATAAGCATAAAACCCTCTATCTCACTGAAAATTATACACATGACATGAGTTTCTCAATGAAGACTCGAGCATTACACTCTAATGGATGCACCAAAAAGAAAAAACATAAATGTATATCTGTATTGTAATTTCAGATGTTTTGGCAACTTGGCTGGTACTTAACATTAATATCTTATTTTTTTTGTTACTAAATCCAGCTTTTCAATATTTTGATCATTAAGTCACATTATTTGCTTAGATTGCTGTGGTCAACTTCTTTTGGTTAATATTTTCTAATGAATGGTGCCTTGGTTCATTTTAAGTAAATTGTGGTTTGACTCTTCTACCATAGAAGTTAGAAAGGAAGTTTCCTTTTGCTGTATTCTCATTATGTACGCTCGATCTCCTAATATGAATTTTTCTCTCAATCTTTGGATGGGCAGATGGCAGAAATCTTTCAGTCGTTTTAAACATATCTTTGGTTTGAATGCACAAGGAAAATATACAGACGTGCAAGTTTACTACATTCCTGGGAACCATGATATTGGCTATGCAAATCTTAATTCTCGAAGGCCTGAGGTATTTCAACATGTGATTGCTGAACTTTTGATGCCCAGGTTTGCTTGCATTAGTTATATTTACAAATAACTATTGCCATGTATGACATTGGACTATGGGGGAATTAAAGTATTGTGTCAATGCTAAACATATGACAGAGAATGTGCCTACAGTGAATTAACTTATTAACAATCTTTGAAACCTTGCATAAACTGATCTCCTTGACGTTTATCTCACATTTATTTGATTTTTTCTTTTTTGCTAAGCAAACATTAATTTACCAATTAACAAAATTAGTGAGGAAAAACGTTAGCCACCAATAAACTACCCAGAGGAAGTATTATACCTACAGGACCCCTCCATTTTACACAAATTAGCTCAGTAGGCCAAATCATAAGCAATTATATTGCAAATTACAATTTCTAGATACCTTCCTTGAAACCCATTTGTTACAAGAAGAAATAGTTTATCTGAACTGATCATAAATATGAGTTAAAGCCCAAGTAATATTCTCAATTTCAGGTTTAAGCCATCCATAATTTCTACTGCATCCTCTTCAATAATAAGGTTAGGTTTTGAAGTTGAAAATTAGTTTGACAGAAGATGAATGTCAATGAAACTTGCGGAAATTTTGGCTGGAACAATAAATTGCTTTTATCTTGTTTAGGTCTTGCATATCATAGGTGGTTTCATTTAAGTTTTATATCACATCTAAGTTTGTTAAATTTTTCTCAAGTGTTTTTATCCACAATTTTTTCAGTTAAATTTGGATAATTCGCAGTCTAACTTATGGAAGTCAATATGAGTTTATCTATTATTTTTGCACTTTCTTATGATTTCATTCTCTTCGTTGTTTTCCTGTTTGCTCATAACATCTTCTCATTACATGAGCATAGGTTATCCAACGCTATGAAGAAACATTTGGGATCAGGAACTATCAATTTGCAGTTGGAAAAGTGGATTTTATTGCTGTTGATGCACAAACGCTTGACGGTAAAAGTGAATCTGGCTTTGAAATTTTATCTTTCATATTTTATATATTAGTCTTCATTATGTAAATCTTAATTATGCTGCCTGTTAGAGATACTATTAGAAACCATTCCTTGGCCTTCTCTTAACATCTTAAACTTTTGGGATGAATTGGTTCTTGACATAGTATAACAGCCTCTTCAACCATGCGGTCAATAGTTCAATTTTGTCACCCGCATTTTGCTAATTAAATTATTTTAGCACAGGGTATGGTGTGCTTGTGCTTTCTCCATGCTTCAAGCCCAAATGATTTTTGGATGAGAGGGCATGTTATAGACATGAATAAAAACCATTCCAACGTCTTCTCCTAATAGCTTGAGTTTTCAGAATGAATTGGTTCTTGACAATGTTGTCATCACTAAAAACATTATTATTTTCCTAGTAGGTTTAAAGTTGGGACTCGGGAGGCTGGGGATGCCTTCTTCTTTTAGGTATAGAAGTAGCCCTGGTGTATTTGCTAGTACTCTAAACTTCTGATACCAAGAGTCTGCCACACCTGATGTAATAAAAATTATCTTTAGAGCATTATGTGCATCTTATTTATGTAATCTAACATTAAATATTTAAGTTTTATCCTTTGGTTGTATCCCTTCTCTCTCAGCTGTATCTTTTGCAATTGACGTATTTGTATTGGTTTGCTTGCCTCTTCCCATGTGCTCTGTTTCATATTGGAACAAATTCCTCCTTTGTCATGTCTTTAACATTCTCTCCCTTTGGATAAAGCTTTCTTTAAACTCTCGTTTTTGTTTGATTCTAACTAATGTGTATATATATAGCTTGAAGAATTTTAGTAACTGCAAATACTGAACTCATTATGTTCTCTACAGGAAATCCAAAAAAATATCTGGCTTCCCAAACGTGGGAGTTTGTGAAGAATGTCTCTGTTGGTATAAATTGGTCTATACTATACTATAGTGCATTAGGGGCATATGACCTATTATAATCCATATTTCTTTGGCACTTTTCTAGATGATAAAGTACATCCAAGAGTTTTATTGACACACATTCCTTTATATCGACCGGATGATACTTACTGTGGTCCTGATCGTAGTTCCCCAATTATCAATCAGGTAGTGTCTTTTTTTTTTTTTCAGTTTTTTATCAATCAGGTAGTGTCTTTTTTTTTTTTTCAGTTTTTCTGAAGTTTGAATCTTTAGTAAGCATATGGTATGTTTTATGGAATCAACCCTTATATTATTGTTGTGTGGTGGATTGTGTCTGAATGTATTCTCCCTTCTCAATCTTGAAAATACTAATGATTCTATTGCTTTTTAATGTTCAGAGGATATCTCGCACTGGATTTGATAATGACATACGGTAAGTTACTTATCTCAAAAGCCATGCGAGAAGCATGAAACTTGTATATATGGATAATGAGGATTTGGTTTGATGGTTAATTCAATCATACAGGTATCAAAATTATGTTTTTGAGGAATCATCAAAATACTTAATGGACATGATTAAACCTGTGAGTTATCTCTATTTGCTCCTTGGTCTACTGTGCATGGCTATTCCAATTTGCGTCCTCATTTCAATGTATTTAACTCATGCGGATTTGCCAATACTCACTGTTGATGCAATTTGTGTGTTTCATGTGTAAGGCCGGTTGCCCAATTTATGTCTTGTATGCATTTTTTAAAGACCTTGTGTTTTGATGATATGAAGTTATGAACACTTGAATCTGTTTTCATTATGGAAGTATTTACTTTGCCAAGGTAACTGGAAAATAAAAATAAGATTACTGAGTACAGGGGAATGGAGACAAAGCTTTGTGACTAAACAATTCATAGTTTCTGCAGAAGCTTATTTTGTCTGGCCATGACCACGATCAGTGCACCATTACACATCAGTCAAAATTTGGGCCTATAAAGGAGGTAAGAACCATATTTTCTCAGCATTTCATTCTCCCTGATGGAAGAGACAGTTAAACTGACAGTAGTGTGCAGCACACTCTAGGTACCATAAGTTGGCAACAAGGAAACTTGTATCCTTCTTTCATGCTGTTATCAGTCAGTAACATGACTCTTCCAAATGCTTCCAGTCCAGAAGATGCTTTGTTGACTCACCTATGTTTTCTTCCTATGCAAACACACATTTACATATGGTACCTCTAAACGCTGATAATTACGTTGATGTAATTTCACATGGGTTTAGACATCTTTTAAATGAATTCTGTTTTTGTGCAAATGCCAGGTATATTGTGCTATTTATTCTTACCCTTCTTGCCCTCCTACTTTGGCCAACAAGTGGCACAAGTTTTTGGCGTCAGTGTTGGAACCTAGTGGTGTATAGTAGACAACTAATAACTAGTGCTCTATTCAGAGGTGAAACAAAAGAGAAAGATGAGGATGCTAACTATGAATATGAAATGATGTGGGATGCAGAAGGATCAATGCATCTTGTAAAGAAACCGTTGAATGCATCTGTTGTAAATTCAAGTGAGAGGAGTTTAGGGGAAAGGTATTCTGATAAATTATAGTTGGCAATTAAATCCCATAGAAGTGTAATCTTTCCTTCGGCGGCTTTCTTATCCTCCTCCTTTGTATGCCTCATTTATGTAACTAGATATATATATATAATTCTAGAAACCTTATGTTTTCTTCTGCTGTCAGGGGTAATGCTGTGATGCGACCAACTGCTAGAAAACCTACATCTCAGCAAGATGTCTCCGTGAATGTGGATATGGCTTCAGGCATCGGGTTTGATCCTGTAGCAAGAATGCCTCCTAGAACGGGCAAATCAAAGACAAGATTAATAATCCAAAGATTGTTACGGACATTCCGAATGCTTACAGTTATTGCAGCTGTAAATGTGCCTCTCTACATGATGTTGCTATTCAAGGATTGGATTGACAAATAGAGATGGCATTATCATTCACCGTCTGTTGCTGCTCAAGTTGGTTCCTATTTGAGAGATATCATCCAGATTGTAGATCTAATTAGAAAGTTCAAGTAGGTATATCCTATTAACAAGATCTATGCGTATATTGATGTTTATGTATTTTTGCTGGGTAGCTTCAATCATACCCTTACATTATTAATTATAAAGCATAAAGTCAACCATCATGTGAAATTTCTGTGGTAGATGGTTTGTGAGTTGAGTTGAAGTTTCCGCTGTCGATGACAGTTCCCATGGTCATGTAAAATGCAGAGTTTGCTCTATCTTTACAAAGTCTAATCTTTTCGCAATGTCTATTTTTCTCTTAAACTTTTTTCAAATTTTTATTTTATGGTTGATATTGTGTTTTGTTTCTTTTAACTTGCTTACCTGCGAAATCTATTTATTGGTTGGTCAGATTTCTATATTTTGAATAAAGAACGTCCAATAGTAATCATGCTGAGTTGCCAAGCTTAATTAACTTGATTATTCTAGAATCATCATAAGTCTCATCTTAATTTTGCAATTTTCAGGACTAGGAGAAAGCTGTGGACCTGTCCTGTGGATGTCACCACAACCTCTCTGCTGAATCATAGACCAGGAATACCAATTATGAAAAGGACTGTTTTTGCCCTGCAAATTGTTGAACAGGAAACAGGGGGCTTACTGTGTGTATGTGGATAAAATCTAATCGTCAATTATTATGGATGGTCAAAGATGTGTTACTGACGTCTGACAACCAGTAATGCAAGTTAAAAACATTGTCAAAATTAAAACCACAGTAACAGAAACATTACAGTTGTGTCCCGAAGGTCTTTATTTAGATTTCAAATGAAATCTTAAGCTCCAGTCAAAATAAAATAAAATCCTAAATAATCCTAATTCTTAAATTACAAATTCTAATTTTCAAATAATAATTATATCATAACGTCATAAGTAAATAAGAAATGCTTCTTACCCTTTGCATTAGTCAGTGTAAATAGACAAAATCTACCTTAAATTTGGACTAGGGCCAAATCAAACTTTCGTCAAACGCTGCTTGACCCTTCCAGAACATGTTAACAAATCAACAATTTCTTCAGCTTACAATCATTTTTAATTTAAGCTGTTTCCAGCATATGTTTCATAGTGTGCAGAGGTGAAATCGAAGCAACCTGTACTAATTAAGCTTGTAAATCCCCGGCAGCAATATGTTGTTGGATATGAAGTGAGCTTTCCTCTCCCTCATGAACAAGCTTTGTAATATTTCTCATAAAGCATTTTTTCCGAATAATGATTTACGTTCATACTTGTCTGCTATAAAGTATAATCATGCAACATCTAAATTTCCCTTCATTTGCAGAAGGACGAAGTCCTAGCTCTGTTTGAGCTATAATGTCAAAGAAAACGAGCAGCATAAAGTACAAGAGGGTTTGGGGAGGATTTGGAGGGCAGGTCTGGGATTGTAGAAGAGCAGAGGTAGAAGAGAAGTGCCAAGCTCCAATTATTCTAGCTACAGCTGAAGAAAGTTCAGTCAATTACTTCCATGTTAGCTTCATAGTGTTCAAACTTGATGCCCAGATTGTGGAAAAGCGGTGCCGAGGTTGTCCACAAAACTTCTCCTGTCCCCATAAAACCCCATTGGGAAAAGGCCAATGGGTCAAAAAGATAAAAATGGGGAAGGAGACCAAAACGGCAGTGTGCCACAGTGAAGCCCATAGAAACCAAAACCAACCGGGCAGACAGAAGGAGCTTCGTTCATGAAGAGGACCAGAAGAAGGAGAAGAGAATAAAATTAGGATTTTATATTTGAAGAGGACCAGAAGAAGGTGAAATTAAGAGATGGTTTCAGTCATCTCCTTGAATATACCAACAGAGGAGCATGGTGGCACATCGGCGTAGGATGTAGAGACGAGCACGTTGCTCCTTCACCAAAGAAGCACACTTGCTGCTAAACCTATCCCCCTTTCTCTTTGCAGGGACCTTAGCTCCCTGCTTGTAGTGTTGAAGCTCAGTCATGGCTACAGGTTTGGTAGCTTTTTGCTCTTCAAAGGGAAACCCCAAAAAAGCTCGCAACAGAGCTTGGGGAAGTATGTGGAATACGGGTAATATATATATACACAAGCCCACATCAAGTGATTGATTGAATGAGTACAAGGGAAGTGAACGTGGGAAGGCTCGAAAACTGAGGGATTTGCAGCCTTCAGTGGTACAGATTTCAATGAAGGAAAGGGGAATGAACGTGGGTCTTGAACTTGTTTGTTATCTTAAAGCACTAAAATAATACATTACTACTGTTACCAATGTAACTCAGAGTTGGTGGAGTGCGAAAACGAGGAAGGTTAATTAGAAAAGTGGCCAAGGGGGAGCATGAAAAGAGGGGCAGTGCTATAATCCAGACAAAGCAGAAGTTCTTAGCCATGGGAACAGGGACCCGGCAAGCTGACCTCAACTCTTACGTGGATCAAAGGTTTGGTCGGATTCTTCCTTGCATCAAGCTACCAAGTTCCAACAACATCTTTTACTGTTTTACTTCAATATAAGGTAGAGTGGCCAGCTGGCTGTTAAGAAATTTATCTATTAATGACAGGATATGTCCTAAGCTTAAATGTATGAGGAAGTACTAGTAATTAGGCTTATCTCAAAGCTACCAACTCATTTTTTTAACCC
This sequence comes from Ceratonia siliqua, assembly GCA_034509205.1. NCBI lineage: Eukaryota > Viridiplantae > Streptophyta > Magnoliopsida > Fabales > Fabaceae > Ceratonia > Ceratonia siliqua. Next base: position 17,776 of record JASKGM010048464.1, read on the forward strand.
AATATCCTTTGTATGAAGCTTGAATTGGTTGGTCGGTGGAACACGTCTGGACTTATCTTTTTCATGATTATTTGTTAATCGGTATAATCTATCTAGTTGTGAGTTGAAATAATGATCCTCTTTCATCTTTTGTTGTGTAAAGCCAAGAAGTCTAGAGTTATGTCAGTTATCCTTAAGACAGAGGACTTAGAGGATAAAGGACCTGGTCTATCCCTAAACCTTTTGCATTCTTTGGGTGAGTGACATATAAATCAGGGTTCTTTTTAATATTAGAGAAAATACTTGTAGCTAATTATCCTTCAAAGACATTAATAATATCTCATAAGTAATTGTTATGTAGAGAGAGAGAGAGAGAGGGATGTACAGATCAGTTGGTGCTTGGTGGACTCACTGTCGACAACTAGTTCAATGATATTCTGCAGTTTTGGTGGAGGTTTGAAGGCTGGCTTCCAGCTTTTAATGACTGCCCAAAAGTTTGGAACCTAAGCATAATATTGAATAAGATCTTCTAGGATACATTTTTTTTTTCCATAAATAGATATTTTTGATTTGGTGCCAAAATCTAGTTTATCTTTTCCTAATTCAGCATTATTCTGGGCCAGGTCAAATGCAGATGGCAGATAATCTTGATCTAGAACATATGGTTCCACTGTTAATCTGTTACATGCATACTTTTACACACATGCATTTAATATATGTTTTATGTTGTATATATGTTTGCATTTATTGTAAATTCGTAATATTTATACGAAAAAAGTTGGGAAATTCCTCTATTCATATTTTGTTGCAGTAGGAGGACTACAACCTAGGATGGACAAAAAAAAAAGGAATAAGGGCCTGGTAGCATTTAGACACGACCCTGCAGAACCCTGAAATATAGCAGTACCCAACGTTTTTTTAATCACATCTAAGATTTTTTATTTCACACTGTCAGCAACACTGCTAAAAAACCTTTTTAATGAGTTACGTAATCAGCTTGGTCATACTAACTCATGCGATTTGTAGGTCTGTACTCTCTTTCTAATTTGACCACTGTAGTATTTGCCTCACTGATGTGTGAAGTGATACATAATAGCTACTTTAATGACACTCATACATCTATCCAAAACTGTTAGTGGCATTGCTAAATTCGTTTTAACATTGAAAGTTGAAAAAAGTGTTGGAAATTCTTGATATTTGTCAGGGGCAGAGAAGAAGGGAAGGTGACTTATCTCTTCCTTCTCCTAAATTCACCAAATTCTCAAGTTGTGGAGCTCATTAGTCGTTTCCCTTTCTATCTTTATTGGATAGAGGAAGTCCAAATTTAGTTACTATAGTTCCTATAAAGCAAGAAGGTATTCAATTAATTTACAATTTGTTCCCTGGGATCAGGAATATCAAGGTTTTAACAGTCAATTACTGTCAGAGGGTGAAAAAGTTTCTTCTGATGTGGAGGAAACGTACCAGAGTTAGATATCTGGCAAAGATTAAGAAATGTAATAAGATGCAGTAAGATCTGTAGGACTCTTAAGATCTACATGCATAAAGAGGGAAGGTTTATAAATATAATGCTCTGTTTACTAGTTAAAATCTATAACTGCAGAGATTATGGCATTAAGAGCGCTACCTTTATTAGCCATGTCTTTTCCCCTTATGCTGAATATATTTGCCTTCAGGAGTTAAAAAAGGAACATGAACAAGAAATGAAAACTAGAAGATAAGGACTAACATGCCTTTCTTCTATAACAATGTTTAACTTTATAATCTTATATAGCATTTATCTCCATACAGTGTATTTCCAGGAGTTTGTCACAAGCTGCCTCGGTCTGCAGCTATACAATGTTGTACTACAGCAGTATAGTTCAAGCAACATGGATCTTAATGCCTTTATTGTTGGGAACGGACTTTTTGCTATTCTAGTACAGAGATAAGCATATTCAATTACGTACATCATAAAATGAGAGAAAGTGACCCTTTTGATGGGAGCTTTGACTTTCGGAAAGCTTTCTGAGGGGTATTATCTTGATATTCATGCACAATTGTTGACTTTCCATCTTTGATATTCTAGGAAGATTTTTCATTCCATCCAAGTTCTGAATCTCTGACCATGACTGGCTAGCATCCTGTTCAAGTTTATTTTCCTTGAGAGTATCATAAAAAATTTGTGCTTTTGAATCTGGTGGTCTAAGATGGTAAAGGGTTATGTTGAAAAGGACACAGCTCATAATCCTAGACAGGTAGAATCAAGAGTCTTGTAATACTTTAGAGAGAATAAAGTGTAAGGTGGATCATTGTTGATAAGATTATTTTATACTATGAGCAATTTGATAATTATTTATGAATATGTGAAATCTACCTCCATTAATTTTCTCTTGGCTGTTTTTACTTGTGCTTTACTTTTTAAAGTGGAGGTACACTTTAGAAGAACTCGTACTACCCCTTTTTCTTGATCCAGCCTTTTCTTCGCTTCAGTAGTGAATCACCTACTAAAAAAAGAGGCAGGCGGTGGACTCTTTCATTAGGGAAGGGAAGAAGGGGCCTAAGCACGGCAAATGCCGTACACTTGAGTAGCAAAGGAAAGGGAGATGTTCGGACATATGGTCCCCGCGGAAGATCAAGTTGGTGAGCCGGGTGATGGGAAAGGACTCCTCACGAATATAATAAATGAGGACTTTCAAACACGAGCCGTTCCCATTTCAGACTATTCGGCGGGACTTACTTCGTTTGCGTTTGGATCTTTTTTGTTTTTGAAGAGAATCATTCTATTTAAAATAAAAGACATTTTTATGAAATGTTGAGATCTCCTTAAAAC
>JASKGM010048475.1:0-20565 GCA_034509205.1 Ceratonia siliqua
ATGACTTTAGTTACGATTTATAAAAAATTCAACAAATTATTGGTCAATAAAACTTTTAGTGATGATCATTACCATCAATAAAGGGACATTTAGCGACGACATATAGGCGTCACTAACGCTATATCTTTTGTGACGCTTAAAAGTCGTCACAAAAAGTTACCTTCAGTGACGAACGTGTTTTTTCGTCACTAAAAACCTCTAGCAACGAGGTATTAGCGACGACTTATAGTCGTCACTAAATATCATTAGTGACGACTTTCAGTACTTTTTGTGACAAAAAAGTCGTCACCAAAAGTCATTTTTTTTGTAGTGTCGAAATTAAAATATAATATAATATTTAATATTTAGTATAATAATTTATTTGTTTAAAATCTCTTTCGAGAATCTTTAATCATTAATTCCCATATATTAATTCCAGAGACAGTTGTTAATATGAAAATTCTTTCTTTTGACTTATTGTGCAAATAAACACATTTAAAATTAAATTTATCATCTTCGGTCTTTAATTTTTTGCTTGATAAAATAGACATTGTAATATGACTTTATTTTATTTTCAATAATTAATATTTTCACATGTACTAACATACAAGTTAATTTATTATTCAGATAAAAAATTAATTATTCAATAAATTTAAAACCTAACTATTCATTTTTTCTTAAAAAAATTTTAAAAAAATAATAACTAATTTAGTTTTTTGCTTTGCACTAGGAACACGTATAGACGTGTTCAATATGTGTTAAACACTTAAACACACGTACTTTGTAGATAATAAAGGGATAGATTCTTTTTTTTCCTCCCCAATTTCCTTGTTATTTGAGTCATATCATAATCAAGAAACTTGCTTCCCTACCTTTAGTATCTTAGGTCTTATCTCTACATATTAGAGATTACAAATAAATATGAAATAAGTTTGTGAAAACGCTGATGGATTATGACCAATATAACCCTGATGCTTAAAAGTTACAACACGTACTACATTACAGTACAAAAAAAGGCTAAGCTACATCGCAGTCAAGTTAGCATTATTATTACAAAATTTTAGTAAAATAATATTTATAATTATATGGATATATATATCGATCTATATATCTGAGCCTTATATACTCGCATAGTTACATAACTAAAACAGATCATTTATTAGTGCCAGTTAAGAAGTTCAGTATCTCAAACCCAAAGAGCACCTGCTCTCATAAGCATTGGGATCAAGGAGCGGTTAAGGTGAAGGCTCATGACTTCATTGGTTCCACCCACTAGCTCACCTCCAATGAACACAGCAGGCACAGATGGGCTGCACCCTAGCCTTGAAAGAGCTTGCTCAACTTCCCTCCCTTTTGGAATCTCATCGAGCTCATGAACTGCTGGGTTCACCCCAAAGTCAGAGAAGAGGGTCTTGATGGTGTGGCACATGCAGCAGGAACTCTTGCTGAAGATCACCACAGGCCTCTCTGATGCCATGTTTGTCACCCTCTCCATTGCTGGCTAAACCCAGAATAAACCTTGTGCAGTTTTAGCTTTAAATGTAGTCTAACTAGTTAAAGATAGAACAATGCCAAATGGGTTCAGTTGAGATTTTGAAGTAGGAATTGCGGAAGGTATGTTTAGACGAGAAACTTATAAGCAAATACGTGGGTAAGTGAGGAATGTAAAATTGGAGGCACTTTATGAGGTTTTTGGTTTAAGATGGTCGAGCTGGGTCCAACTGGGGCTTGTTTATATAGAGTTATGAAGGGTAAGGTTTCTGTGGTGGATTGGCATTGATAACTAAGCAGGCTTAGGAAAGAAAAAGATATGGTGGTGAGGGGAAAAGATATTTCAATCGGTTTCTAAATTTCTCTTTGATCATTTATTGAAAGTGATTGATCAAGGTTTCTCTACAACAACGAATCTATGCATACGAAACAGACACGCCTTCTTGGTACAGCTTTAATTATTTTATGCATATGATCCCTTTATAATGGTCACTTTTTTATTCAACTTTCATGCATATGATTCTTGGTACGAAAACAACAATATTTTTGGGTTTGTTTTTTCCTAATTACGTACAAATTCCTTCAATGGGTTTGTTTAAACTATATTTTTATATAAATTTAAAAGATTTTGACTTTGGATTCCAAATTCAAGATCAAGTCTAATTGAAATTGGAAGTAGTAGAAGAGAATTTGAGGAGTTAATGAACCAGCCCATTGAACTAACTTGCAAATCATGGTAAATATTAAGAGGGTCCATATTTGGTAATTCTATGTGCCAATTTAACTTTCTATAATGAGGGCTTCTGGTTTCTGCCTTATCTATCTTTGAGGCATCTGCTGCGTTGGAATAAAAATTGAATTTATCCAATTGGGACCCTTCTTTCTCTATTAAGATTCGCATCCAATTCCAGAAAGGGAAATATGATTAAGGGCTTTAAGTGAAGGGAAAGATTAGGAGCTCAACTATAGTTTTGGGTAGATATTGCATTTGTCAATCCCCCTTATCTTTTACGAATCACCGTTGAATTATATTAAAGTGGTAGTAATAGTTTAGTCAAAAAAATAGAATTTTGTTTACTTATTTGAAACAAAAATAACCACAGGAGTTATCACCATCATTGAACTTGGATCTGGATTCGATCATGTTGAGATGCAACATGACTAGTCATTTATTACATCGAACTGTTTATTCATTTTGAACGAACACAATGCGCCCCTCATTTTTTGGCCGTGCCCCTCTTTTTCTTTCATCTATTGTGGCCATCCAAAATAAATAAATGACCACGATTTGAGAAACATAACTGGTCATGTTAATTTTGACTAGATTCATTTCCATTGGACTTAGGGGTTAGAGAGAAAAAAATATTATTTTTCTTTGTAAAATTAAATAATTTTTTTTTCACATAAGTACAAGCAGATTCAAATTATATTGAAGTCTCTGCTAACCAAATTGAATAGCTATTGCTAGATCTGTGCTAGCTACACAGGTCATGAGATCGTGCAGGAACTGAATTTCTTAATCAATTTTCAGATAGAGATGGTTCTTCCCTTGATCAGCCATACATTAATGTGAAGATCATAAATTAGATTCCTAATTAAGAGGTTCCTTTTTGTATCTTCTTTCCTGATTTGCAAAGTTCTTAAAATAATAATTAAGTCAATGATGGTTTTTTTTATCATATACTGATTTCCCAACTAATCTTGACGCGAAGTAATCATTTAGATCAACGACAACCATATGGGTCAATATGTTGATGAGAAAAAAGAAAATGAACATCTTATAAAAGGATAGTAAATTTATTTTAGAACTAAAGTACAAGAATATATATATTAATGAAATTATTCGTAATTTTTTTAAAAATTGAATTTATAAAATGAATCAATTATTTGGAAAAATATCAAAACCTAGTATAGTATAACTAAAACTCTTTGAATTGTCTTATGATTACTAAGAAATTTTAAAAATATCCTGGAAGGTCAAGTTCCTGCATGGGTGCTTGCCTTTGTCCTATATGATCTCTAGAAAAGTCCAATCCAATCAAATAAAGAGCTATTTGCCTTTCTTTTAGGCTCTTTTCGTTGTCACTACGAATCTTGGTCATGCAGTAATTGATGTTCACGTGAGAGAAAAAGAAAAACCAAAAAGTAAGTTCATTTTATATCCTTAATTATGTGTTTGTAAAGTTTGAAATGGTGGCGCCAAGTTTTAAAATACCCTTTGCATCCACACCAAAAAGCTGCAAAATGCATCAATGTTGTTGGGTTCGTGTATATTTATTATTAGTCTCCATGAAGCAGTTCTACTTTTGAGTTGGTAATTTTGCACAGTCCCATATCTTTTTAGGGGAAAAAATAATTAACTGAAAAATGGCTCGGATCCAAAAAAAAAAAACTGAAAATATTAATTTTGACGTTTGGACATATTCTCTCTATATATATATATATATATTATATAAATAGTTAATAATATTAAAAATATAATATTATAGTATAATAATATTAATAAAGCGGACATGTATTAAACCCGAAAGTTCAATCAAAGAAAAAAATTCACAAGAGAACAAGATAAATTTGGAAAAAAAAATGTTATTTTATAATTTCAGCTTTTTTTAGTATTGTAAAAGTTTTAATTTAAATAATTTCATCATTTTATAATTTAAAAAGTTTTAATTAAGTCATTCTTTTATAATTTCATCCATAAAATAATGATGTTACAGTTAATTAGTATGTGTGATCTTATTATTATTTATATAGAGTGGATATTTAACAGAAAATCAAGTAAAATTACACCGAATACACATGTTGTCACCATTCTCCTTTTATTTTTTCATACATTTTAAGGTAATTTCATTTTATAATTTGTCAAATAATCATGCTAGGGTGAATAACAACGGGTTCATGTGTACTAATTAATTATATTATCATTATTTTTCATTTATTAATGAATGAAAATATGATAGAGAGATTTAATTAAAACTTGTTAAAATATAAAAGGATAAATTTATTTAAATTAAAAACAAGAGAACCAAATTAAAACTTTTATAATATTAGAAGGATAAAAACTATATATTTAAGCCAACCAGACATGATCAAATAATGAAAAACTGGCTCCGATCCGTGTTGTTACCAATCCTAACTCTATGGGAAAGCCAAGGACCACTTCTTGTTTGTTCATCGATATCTGACCTTATATTCCTACGCTGCATCCTCATGTACTTTACACACAACAATATTTATCTGTATGCACGTATAAACGTAAGCGAATGATACAAAGATTCTAAAATGTTAACTATGTATCATGAATATCAATCCTCATTTCTACTCTGAGTACTGACCTTTACCAATATTAACTTCAATATCTATACTAAATCAGTATTATAAAATTTCCCAATAAACACATCATGGCAACAGACCAAGAATAATTACAACATTTTGAGTCTCTCTAATTTATTTAGTAAAACAATTTAATTATACTCTATTTTCGATTTATCTATTTTTATAAAAATATTCAGTTCTTTCAGTATTAGTTAAAGTACTACTACATATCACTCTACAACTATATGATATTAAAGCTGTAAAAATAATATATAATTAGGTAGGACGATATATAGTTAAATTTCCTTAAGTTATAAAAAAAATAATTTAACATTGTCTTAAATAACTATTTTTCTCAAATAATTAGAGGAATAAGATTATTTGAATTAAGACTAGAGGGACCGAATTTCAAACAAATCAGGGGAGAAAAGCTCCATGGAATATGTAATTACACCATCGATGGATGCAAGAACCATTTGCACCCATGCATATGTGGCCACCCAAACTTAAAAATTGAGAATTAATGGATTTATTTGATTGCTACCGCAGCGATATATATATACACACATTATCATCACTATTTTAACGTGTCAGCATTTTTTGTATTTATATTTTATTTTGTTATGATTAGAATTAGAATTGGTAATCCTCGGCCCTAGGCGATCATTACTACCATTGCTACTAATGGTAGCTATTATGTGACATCTTAAATGGATGAGCTTAATTACTAACGGAATGACTTACATGATATTCTTTTAAATTATACCTCAACCAATTTTTTTTCTTGAATATTAGTCTTAAATTGGTTTAGGGTGCACATTTGAACTGCAAAATTCTCAAGATACTTAAGCATTGGGCAAAAACGGCAATTGACTGTCAATGATTGTCCATGAGCAGTGCTAGATGGAGGTTAAGGAATTGCTACTGCGGTGAATTGGCAAAGTCTGACAACTTTAAGAACACCAGAGAACCAAGTGAAGAAAAGATTTAGTATGTTTACAAAATTGACAATAATAAAACTTTTAAGAAACGAAAATAAAATCTCATATAAAATTAAGGAACGAAAAATATACCTTAAATGTATTTTTTGGTATAAATATTGTAGTCATATGCCCATAAAGCATTGCTTAATTGATATATTTTGTAACATTAATTAAAAGCTAAATGACTTTAACGTAAAGTTTGAATCCCAACTTACCCCTCAAAATTGCACCACTAATAGGGAAGGAAAAAACAATTGTAATCATATAATTTTATATTACGATTAGAACGAACATTATAGTCGTAATATTTATTAAAAAAATGTGAGAAAATACATATGCCGTGAGACTGCAATCATAATCTAATATGATTGGGAAACTCACAATAACGACTGTCGCTGCAATTACAGTTATAAATTCAAAAAACAAAACAAAAATCCCTGACTCTAACCATATAGGGGCAAGTGTTTATCATGTTTTTTTTGTGGGGGCGGGGGGAGTGAGGGAAATGGAGCAAAATAGAAGGAAATGGAAGATTTGTCCAAGTTCCAAAATCCTCCAAACATTTCCCTTATTTATTTATTTATTTAAATAGTTTTAAGTTTCTCCAATTTGAAGGATTTTAGAGGAGAAATCAATCATTAACTATTTATTATTCATTATTATATTGAAAACTTATATTATAAATAAACTAATTCATTATATTTAATTACTTTCATGAAATAAATTTTAAAATTAATTATTTTCTTTTATTTAATTATTTTGTTTATTTCCTTATTAATTTAAAAGAAAAAATCTTCATTTAACTATCCCTTCCCCTCGCGTTCGAAACCTTTCATTTTCTTTGGTATCCTTCCCTTTCCCTCCCAACTCCCAAACATACAAATTTAAAAACTTTAATACTATCTATTAAATTGCTTCACATACATGGCAGAAGAGATGGGGATTATGTATGTGTGAAAGAGGAGAGCGATGGTGGGAGAAAGAATGTCAACTTTATAAGCTTGAAAGGATAGAAAGAAATGCGATGACGGATCCTGGCATCACAGATTAGGGTTTCTATGGGTTGGTCTTCTACAGAACTGTACAAATTGCCCTTTTCTTAGTTATATAATACATCTCCTTCTCTTAAGAAATAAGGAAAAAAGAAGGAAAAGGAAAGGGGCATAAAGAATCATAAGCTATATCCTTTTGCTCTTTGCTTTTGCATTTTAAGATACGAGACAAAGAGAATAGCATAGCCTCTGATCAATTATCCATGCCCCAAAAGCACAATGGAAAAGGAAAATGCTCTCAAAATTTTTGCCTAAGGAAACCATTTATTAAATTTGATTTATTTCCCTAATATATTCCAAGATTTTATTTGGATTTCCTGCCTATGATTCCTACATGCACTATTTTTTGTCCTCGTTTTTGGCATGGCATCTTCTGAAAGAACTTCATCGATACCGACCATTTAATTAAGCATTAATTAACACATGTAGTTCAATGGATTAAAAAAGATGAGAATTTTTTTTTTCTTATACATGGTGGTACACGATTAAATTCAAAAGATTATCTGCAAATTAATCACGCTTCTCACAATTAGAGGTGGGGAAATATCAAGCCAATTAAGCCAGCCCACCCCTAATAATAACTCTTGTTACCTGCTCTAGAACTAAGTTTTTTTTTTTTTAAATTTGAAACATTCTCTAACCTAAATAAAAAATTGACTAGTAAATAAATAATTCAGTTATTATATATTCATTATCTCTACAGTCATGCTTTTGTTTATGGCTTGATTGATCATGGGCATCCTAGAGATTGATATGGTTGATTACCACTTGGCTAAGATCACAGTTTAGGATATATAGCAAGTATATATCCTTAAATTAGATCTTCACGGTATAAAAAGGCTTGTTTTGAACGGATTCCTACGTAACTAGGTCATATATTACAATTAAAAGAATGACTCAAATATATTTTGTTCTATGCTGAACGTGGGCTTCTTGATAAGATAGGATTTGATTGAAAACCTCAGACCAATTGAATTTGCTAGTACAGTGTTGGCAATCTTGAAAAAGGGGATACGAATACAATTCTCAATAATACCTAATTCTTGAAGTGACTTTTCATTCATTTAACTCTGGTGCGTTGATTTATCTCAGCTAAATACTTTCAAACTGTTGAGATTTCCTAGATTAATTATTTTATTTTTTTCAGATATAGAATTGATTCACTCCGATGTACTTGAGCTATAATTTTCTGTAGACAAATCATTAGATTAGCTTGATTTTAGAGGATGTATAGAATTGATTGACCATGCATATTGTTGTTCAAGTTGAAGGTGCATTCAATGCAAGAATCATTCTTACGGAAACAAATTATGATGTTTGGTCACAATTGATGGATCAATGCATATTGCTAAATGAGAAAAACTCTCACACATTCGTGGCAAGATGAAGCCACCCATAGATGGATACGAAAAATGATATGCATAAAATCAAAAAGTGAAGAGATGGTTGTTGATGTCTGATGTCCATGAGAACATAAATAATGAAGCATTATTTGCACTTAGCCACTGCCTATGAAATTTAGGTTGCCTTGTTAAAGGCCTTCTATGATGGAACTGATGAGTTGCAAGTTTTCAACTTGAATCAGAAGGCCTTCATCACCAAACAAAGTAGCAAATCTCTGTTAGAATATTATGAGGAGTTGAATGAGGTTTTTCGAGAATTAGATCATCGTGATAAAGTAATAACGAAGGATCCTGATGACATTAAAGCATATCGAAAGTCCATTGAATGACTAAGGGTATCATATTTCTTATTGTATTAGATGGTTCTTTTGAAAAAATTCGTGGGGAAATTCTACACAAAGAACCACTACCCGATTTGGAAGAATGCCATGTACTTTTTCAACAAGAGGCAGTGCATCATGCAACACTAAAAGGGCAATTTGAAAATTCTGACACCTCAGCCAATGTAGCCCTAAATCAATCAATCCAAAACTCTTTGGAGTAAACTAATGCTGACAGTTATAAGACTACCATCGATAAGTCTACCTGTAAATGCAACCATTGCAATTAGATTGGTCATACCAAAAATCATTAATTTGAACTTGTGGGATATCTAGAATGGTGGGATTATAGCTGATGTGGGAATTTATTTCACACATTTTCTTAGCCTTAAGTACTTTGTTTTAGAGTGTTTTGTGTGTTCTTGGCTCATTTGGGTGGAGGTTGTCAATGGGAAGAACAAGAAGGGATGGATTTATGGGATGGGTTCTGAGGTCCGTGTGGTCGACATGGCTCAAGCTAGTGACCACAAGCCACCTAAGATCTTGAAATATTGAACATGGTAAGGGGACTTGAGGAGTGATTTGAGTAGCATGAAACCCAATTGGATCAGTAACTGGAGTACATCATGCAGCTAGTCAGTGGCCTTACTCCTTCTGTCCCTCTCCCTCCCCCTCCTTAGTCCCCTCTTGCTGATCCCACTGATGCTAAGAATGAGTTAGATGGTCATCATTGATGTATTTAATTTCTTACATTTTTACACTACATTTGATTTAATTCATATACTTTATTTTAATCAACTTAATAATATATTGATACATTATTTTAATTAACTTAATAATATATTGATACTGATCCTACCTGATTAATTTGTTTATGCTGTACATTTAAATTGTTTTTCAAAGTTGATTATAAATAATTAAATTAATTCAAAATAATAAATTATAAATAAAAATAATAATAAATGTATAAGAAAAAAATAATAAAATAAAAACTAATTAACAATAAAAATTTAATATAAAAATATATTTTGACGTTTCTCACAGATATTCTCACGACTACAAGCCGTAAGAAACTTTCCAATTTCTCACGTCATTATGCCGTGAGAAATGTTTATTTCTCACATATGTTATCTCAGCTTTCGTCCGTGTGAACTTATCACAAAAATTTCTTTTGGCATTTTTCTTGCACAAGTTCTCACAGACCCGTGCCATGAGAAATCATGTTCTCTCAGATGTTTTCTCATATACCTTCCATGAGCAATTTCTCACAGCCATATTGCCAAGAGAAAGAGAGTCTTGTGAGAATGTTTCATGAGTTCGTCATTTCTTTCTCTCAGATTTATTTAACTCTTCTCACGAAATTACTCCAGGAGAAATTTTTGACGGCCTATTCTCCACAAGACATTCCATGATTCTCATTCAATTTTATTGGCAGGTAAAATTTGTGAGAAACAGTATTTCTCATAGATTTTCCTGCTTTTCTCACGAATTTTTTTTGTGAGAAACATGCTCTTGCATTTGCCTGGTACTAAATTGCCCAACAATAGTCGTGATCCGAGGAAGAAGAATTCCAAAAAGTCATATTTTATTTAACTCTTAAACAAAACATGTGGGGATTTCTAATTGGTCATGCTTAAATATAAAATTTAAATAAAGAATTTTATTAACTAAATCCCTTTGACTTAGTTATTCTCCTAATTAATGTATTTTACCTAAGAAATTAAAACTATTTTAATTTTTATCATTTATTCACTAGGATAATTAGGAGGGAATCAATTCCCCTCTATTGGGCATGCTCCTCTCCATCACATGGCGATGAGAGTCTTACAAGTTTAAATAATTCAAACTTTGCAACAATATTACGATAAATAAATAATAAAATTAATTGTATCATAATAAAATGATATAGACAAAATTCCTAATTAAATGAGGATTTAATTTTGTTTCAATTAACTTCTTCAAATTAAATATTTGAACAACTTAAACATTAATTTAAAGTGGTTAAACCAAAATTAATTACTAAGATAAATGTTGTCCTAATCGAGACAACCCTTGTCTTAATTAAAACAAATATTTTTTTAAAAATTTATTGTCTAATTAAAACAACAATTGTTTAAATTAGACAATTAATGTGAGAATTATTTTTGTTTCTTTAGTGACAAAAGTGTTTCTCACATTTTCAAGCATACTTAGGACAATATTTGTCCTAAAATAACTCTTTGTCTAATTTAAGACTGTTATTGTCGTAATTAAAAAATTAGTTGAAATGCTAGCAATAAACTTTATTTTAAATTTATTCCAACTCAATGTGAATTGAATTCTCCAAAGCTAGGTGGGGAATCTAAACATGAAATTTCAAACTCCAATCAACTGGGGATTATTTTAATCTCATTAAGATAATCAAATTTTATTAATCATGAAGTCATTTTACCAAAGATTCATGATTGCACTCTTGATAATTCCTAAAATTATGAGAAGTCAATGTTGAACATTGATTTGTCCAATTTTCAAACCTAGCATTTGTGAACCCTTGTGGCTTGACACAAGGTAAAATTACAGTTTTACCCCTTATGTTAATTTTGTCCCCTAGTTTCATATTTCATTAGGCCCAGATATGGTAAGTGACCAAATAATCTTTTAAAACTTTTCTAAAATTATCTAAAAATGATAAGTAGCTAATTTATCATTTCACTGGGCCTAGATATGTCACTTGTCTTCCTGAAATAAGCAGAAGTGATGTAATACTATGAACTCCATTTCTTGGATTTATGTTCCCAGATGTTCACTTCTACTATGATCCCAAGATATAGAGTCTTGACCAATGTCACAGAATGGTCGTGCTCATAGTATATCAAAGATCACAATGGTCTTGAACACTAGTCCACTGTCCATCAGGATTTCGGTTCAACTACTAGCAGATGCAATGTGTTTGAGTTTAAGTTCAAAGCAATGGTATTAATTTGAACTTGATATCCCACTTGAGTCTAATTAATTTAATAGTGCATTACCTGAAGTATACTACTTTAATGATTTGAGATTCATCATTCCCTTAGAAAAGAATCTCATTCTTTTTATGGAGGTAATCTGGATGATACTATAGTTTTAATTGAACAGAGAGACTGGCTCTATTTAGTGACTGTGAATATTATTTTAGATTCATTCAAAGATACATATCTCTTTTTTCATAACCCTTATATAAATGTATCTTGGTTTATTAGAATATAGGAACCTTAATAGTTAAAAAATAAAGCTTACATAAATGAACTCTTTATTTATTAATATTAAAATATATTTACATCAAATTTTGGAACACAACATGTTTTGCAGGGCAACCTACTTCCAATAATGAATCACAAAATCATGTCTAGGGCTTTGAATTCAACCTCAACCAAAGGGAAATTTATCCTAGCATATTTAAAAAATCCATAAAGATAAAGACAAATAGCATTTGGAATCCAAGAGAGTGAAAAGAAGTAAAGAAGAATGAATAGTAAGCTCCTTCAATGATCTTTATGCAGATAATCTTCTCCAAAGCAAGCACTTGAAGCTCTTCTTCTCATCATCTTTTCTTTTCTCTTGTTTCTCTCTATTTTTAGAAGTATGAAGCTCCCTAATCTGATGTAGAAATATCATATTTAATAAACAAGCGTGCGTGGGTATAGCAGCACGCAAGCTTGGAAGCTGTTGGTTGCATGTCATTTGGGTGATGCAGTACCTTGTGTTAGGTGTTGTAGCTCCCATCTCTTAGTTATGTGTACCAAGAAGTGTTGCATGTGGGTGCCATGACGCCCATTGTTGGGTGTTGTAATGCCCAACATGCTGGAATTTTTCCTATGCTACATCTTTGTCCTAATGTTCCAGTCTTCCTTCCAAATACTTGTCTAAACTCATGAATTTTATCTCCAGTTGATTTCTAGCTTCCAAAACACCTGGAAAATGTAAAACACTAATAAAAACTCAAGAAATTCAAGAATTAAGCAAATAAGCTTAAGGGAAATCAATAGAAAATTATACTAAATTATGCACTTATCATATTCCTTAATTTTTAGGAGATTTGTATGCTTTAATTGTAGGAGATTTATTCCTATATATTGATTGTATAGTCTTCCTCTGAATGAATGAGATTGAGAAAATAATCCTATCTTCTTGTTCATAATTTTCTAGTTGGTACTAGAGCCCATTCTTTGTATATATCTGGGATGAAATATTCTCTTGTTGTTGTTTAAGTTGAAGGCGTTTTCATTGCAAGAATCATTCTTACAAAAACAAATTATGATGTTTGGTCATAGTTGATGGAGATGCACATTGCTGAGAGGGAAAAACTGTCATACATTCGTGGAAATACGAAGCCACCTATAGAGTCAGAAGATGGATATATGAAAAATGGTATGCAAAAAATCAAAAAGTTAAGAAATGGTTGTTGATCTCCATGAGAACAAAAATAATGAAACATTATTTGTGCTTAGCAACTACTTATAAAATTTGGATGGCCTTGTCAAAGGCCTTCTATGGTGGAAGTGATGAGTTGCAAGTTTTCATCTTGAATCAAAAGGATTTCACCGCCAAACAGAGTAGCAAATCTATGTTAAAATATTATGGAGAGTTAACTGACAATTTTCGAGAATTAGATTATCATGATAAAGTAGTTATGAAGGATCCTAATGACATTAAAGTGTATAGAAAGTCCATTAAATGACTAAGGGTACACATATTTCTTGTTGGATTAGATGGTTTTTTTGACAAATTCGTGGAGAAATTATATGCAAAGAACTAGCACCTGATGTGGAAGAATGTTATGCACTTGTTCGATGAGAGGCAATGTGTCATACAACACGGAAAAGGGAGTTTGAAATTTCTGACACCTCGGCCATGGTAGCTTGAAATTGATCAATTCAAACTTCTCAAGATCAAACTAAGGCTGATCTTCCTAAGATCACCACCATAAGTCTACCTGTAAATGCATTGTTGTCATATTGGTGATACCAAAAATCATTATTTTGAAGTGGTGGGATATCCAGAATGGTTGGATCATAGCTGTGACTTGAGGAAGAAGAACTCCAAAAAGGAATCAACTACGGTTGTTATTGAGACAAAGACAGAGGATAAAGCTACTTAAAAAACTCAGCATTGGTAGTAGCAACTACAGAGATTTGTGGTAAGGTTTTAAATACTTTTGCACTTGTTTCAAATATAGTACATGGATAATTGACTCTAGAACTATAGATCATATGACATTTGATTCTAGACAGGTCCCATCTCTTAATCCATCCTCACAAAAAAATGTTTCCACTGCCAATGGTAACATAATTCCAGTTATTGTGGAATGA
The DNA here is from genome assembly GCA_034509205.1 of Ceratonia siliqua. NCBI lineage: Eukaryota > Viridiplantae > Streptophyta > Magnoliopsida > Fabales > Fabaceae > Ceratonia > Ceratonia siliqua. The sequence continues at coordinate 13,871 of JASKGM010048475.1, forward strand.
TATTTAACTCTTACTGATACTTAAATCTTGATTTTGCCTTAGTTGTTCCATCTTTAGATTATAACCTCTTATCAATATCCTAAATGATTACAATCATACCTTATATTGCAATTTTTTGTGTTTAAAGACGTTCAGACAAGGCAGACGATTGGTTGTGATATTAGGCAAGGGAAACTATACTACTTGGATTTGATGTCAAGAAATTCTAATAAGCTACAACAAGCCTTGATAGTGGATGGCTCGAAAGGGGAAAAGAAGAAATTTGAAATTTGGTTATGGCATCAAATTTGGGGCATGCTTCGTTTAGATATTTGAAAATATTATTTCCTAGTTTTTTTGAAAAATGTGATGCTTCTAGTTTTTGTTGTGAGATTTGTGAATTGGAAAGGAGCCATCGTGCTTCACTTTCATTACTTTTAAGTAAAAGTCCTGCTATAATAGTACACAACTCAACAAAGAGATGTGACAATTAAAATGGACATGACATGAGTTAGAGAAAAGGGATTGCATGGTTACATGGATATGGTCCACATCCAGCTTAAAACACTTAATATTAATAAAAATGTTATTTGTACATTACTTCTTGTTACACATATTTTACATCTCTACTTTTAATCATTGATATATTATAAAATAGTAATGATTATAGATGATAGATAAAAAATACCCACACTTTCAAAAAAATGAGAGTGAAAGAAAAGTCAAGGAAATCAATCAATCTATCATTATCAAACCCAACATGTTACGGCCTATCCCAAGATTGACCAATGCTAGGACTAGTGGTATACCAGCCTTCTAGCCTAAGTAAGCCTAACCTGTAATTCCATACAACTCAATAATACTATTTCAAACATGATACATTATAATTTTTTTGAAAATAAAGACATATGAATATACATTCACATTAGCATTGTTTCTTAATTTCAACAAAAAACTCTTTTTTCAAAAAAACTCATAAGTTGGGCCCAACTCTTTCTCTCTTTTCATAGTCCCAATCCTATCTACAATACTTGGAGTTAAACCAACGGTGCCCTATATGTATTAACATCACAAGTTGACCATTTAATGCCCAATAAAAATGAAGATCACCTCTCAACATCATCATCAATGATGGATTCCTCAGTTGACCATGTAGATTTAAGGACAGCTCATTCACAGCATGAGTATAATCCAGCTTGATCAAATCACAAGTGACTAGGCTAGAATTAAGGGATATAGTCAATGTCTTTAATAGCAAATCATTCCTATTATAGTCTTTTAGTTTTCTGCCATGTATTTAAATATAGGAAGTGCATTATGTGTTGCTCACGTTGGTAATATCAATAAAACATAGTACATTACCTTGGTCATTTTTTTATAGTGTTTTTCTATTGGTTTTCTATTTGCAGATTATAGTTTCTTTGCAGGTTGTTTCTAGTGTTTTGTTTGCAAGTTTTCTATTTGGTATCAGAGCTTTTTTCTAAGCAACAATCAGTTCCTTCCAATGGCTTTGGTTTCACACAATGTCAGCAATTTTATTACTCTAAAACTGAAGCAAGATAACTATCCACTCTAGCGTGAATAAGCTTTGGCTCTAGCCTAGAGTCAAGACATGGTGAGTCACCTTACTAGAGAAGACACCAAACCTGCTGGTTCCTCAACAATAGACACAGATAAATCATCAGAAGATCTTCTTACTTGGCAAAAGCTAGATCAAATTCTCTGGGGATGGCTCATCGGCACACTCACTGAAGAAGCACTCGGATTAGTGATTGGACTTGACACAACTAAGAGAGTTTGGGATGTGCTCAAGGAGGCGTATGCCCAAGATTCACACAAACGTGAATTCACCCTCTATCAACAATTAACCTATCTTAGCAAGGAAGACAATATCACCATTGGAAAACATATTTGCATCTTCAAAGGAATTTGTGATAATCTCATTGCAATAGGTAATCCAATTCATGAGAAAGTGAAAGTATTTTCTCTTCCCACAAGCCTTGGCCCAAGGTATGAATTATTCACTACAGCCATGCTCAAGCCTCCATCGCCAACATACTTTGAATTGGTATCCTTACTTCAAGGATACAAATAACGACAAAGCTAGTTCATTGCCAATCCATAATTAGCACAACAATTGGCATTTTATGGCCAAAAGCAAATATCCTAGCAACACTAATCCTCCAGCTGAGGATCAAAGAATCAATTCAACTCGAATGGGCATGGGTTTCAAGCCCACAATCAAACCGTGGCAAAACATTGTATGAGATCAGCCATGAATTTCAAATATCTTGGCTATTTTCCGTGAAAAATGGTCGTGGCAAAATTTCGAACCATGAATTATATCACAAAAAATTGCCATGACAAGTTTCTTCAACTTGCCACGGTATTATTTCGTAGCAAATTTGCCACGATTTCTATTTCCGTGGCAAATAAACTTAGCTATGACCAATTAGGCTATGGACCTGATTCCGTGGCAAATTTCGTGGCAAAGTTAAATTGCCACGGAATTTAGTACAATTTGCCACGATTTTTGGCCATAGGAAAACCTTTTTTTTTCTTGTAGTGTGATACTTCTGTTTCAATTGGTACCCAAAATTTACCTCTCAAAAGTGTTTTGCATGTTCCTCATTTAAAAAGAAATGTATTATCTGTTAGTCAGCTCACTGATCAACTTCCATTAAAATGTGAATTTTCTAATGACGGTTTCTCTATTAAGGATCGAGTAACAAGTCACCAGGTGATGACAAGTCAATGAAGGGGTAACTTATATGTTATCCCAAAATCTCATGAGTTACAATATTCAAATAGGTTCATAAGCACCTTTGTAGAAGTATGGCATCAGCGTTTAGGGCATCCTTAGATTTCTATTTTATAGTTTCTTCAAAATAAAGGATTCATTCATGTACATGGGTCACCTAAAATTAAAACAATTTGTGAAAGTTGTCAACTTGGGAAACTCAGTACAATGTCTTTTGCAAGTTTTGAAAATTCTAGTTCTATGATTTTCAATAAAATACATTGTGATTTGTGGGTCCCTCTCCTGTGTTATCTCTTGGAAAATTTTGATATTATGCTTGCTTGGTAGATGACTTCTCTCAATATACATGGCTAATTCCTCTTAAAAATAAAAATGATTTTGTTGACCTATATGGCATTTGAAAATATGTAGATTGACAATTCAATTCCAAAATTAGAATTTTTCATTCTGACAGTGGAGGAGAATTTGTAAATACCAGATTAAGCAATCGTTTTCAAGCACAAGGGATAGTCCATCAAATATCCTGTCCATACACGCCAGAACAAATAGGTAAGGTTGAGCGTCTTCACTGGGTTATTCGAGAATGGGGTATGTCCATGATGTTTCACTGTAATGCACCTTTGTATTTATGGGTCAAAGCATTTACCACATTTGTCTTTTTACTTAATCATTTACCATCCACAGCCCTTAATCTTGAAACTCCTTATTTCAAACTACATTGAGTGCATCCAGACTACTCATTCCTAACAGTATTTGGTTCAAAGTGTTTACCTTATACATGGGACACTAGAAAACATAAATTAGATATGAAGTCTATTCCTTGTGTTTTCATAGATTAAAGTGATAGACATAAGGGATATAAATGCTTCGACCCACAAACACAAAGAGTGTTTGTTTCCAGGCATGTAGCATTTGATGAGAACATATTTCCCTTTCAAACTCCTCAATCTCATGATTCTCCATCCACCAAGTGGATCAGCATTTTTGATTCATGGATCAACCTACCATCTCCACAAGCTGACTTGGATTCACTATGTGTAGGTGATCATAATTATAATACCATGACAAGGATGCTGGGCTCATCAGTTACTAATCTGGATCCTTCACTTAACCACTCAACAGCCATAAATTCTGCTACTCTAAACTCGTCTGCATCAGGCAAATATCCTAAGCTCACAAAACAATATAATGGGGCACATTATGATTGCTCATCTCAATCATGCCCAGAGCTCCAGCATGACCAAGATTTGTTTTGCCAAGATCCCAATCACATGCTTCCTCATGAACCAAAGATAGGGCCATCACCTAACATGCTTTCAGTCTAGTATCCAGCCTATTCTCACAACCCAGTACACCCAATACTAGACCTCAGTTTGAATTGGCTTCAAACCTAGCCATGAGACTAATCCTAACAATCTCATTACCTTCAAGCCTCCTAACCAATCTAACCATCTTGATATCGGAATTAAGTCACAACGAGAATTGGATCTCGAACAAGGCAATGAAATCACTTATGATATTCTTCATTTTGCACCTCCTATTCGACAACGCGATATTATACTCTCCGAGTCACAATCTGAAGTGGGTCTCGACCTAGGTCATAAGCCCACTGCTCTGAGTTCATCTTCACTCTCTCAATAGACAGAAGTACTATATCCTGTGTTACAATCACAATGCATGCTTACTTGGCCTCAGCATGGATTCTTTAAGCCCAATCCCAGGTATGTTTTAATTGTTGTTTTTAATGACATACCACGTGAACTAGCCTCCATAAAAGAAGCTCTCAGTCACCAAGGATGGCAAACAGCTATGAAAGATGAGATGGATGCTCTCCATCAGAACCGAACATGGCAACTGGTACAACGAGAGCCTGACATGCATAGCATAGGATCAAAATGCATCTTTAAAGCTAAATTGAAACCTGATGGTACCCTAGATAGATTAAAATCATGTGTTGTAGCAAAAGGTTACCATCAACTGTATGGAGTTGACTACACCGACACATTCTCAACGATAATTCAGCCATGCACAATTAGACTTGTTCTTAGTCTTACACTTGTTCAAAAATGGGATGTTCTTCAACTAGATGTGAAAAATTCATTTCTTCATGGGTATCTTTCAGAAGACATATATATGGATCAACCACTGGGTATGGCCGATCCGTTGTATCCTCACCATGTGTGCAAGCTTTAACGCTTTCTATATGGCTTGAAACAAGCCCCCATGCCTGGTTTGATTAATTTAGCACATTTCTTCTTCACCATGGTTTCTTTTGTAGCTTATCTAACCTGTCACTGTTTATCTTTCATTCCTTTCATGATACAATTATCATATCATTTTATGTTGATGACATGCTTGTTACAGGCTCAAATACAACTCTTCTGTGTAGCTTCATTCAACTCTTGCATGCTAAATTCGCCATGAAGAACCTTAGTCTAGTCCATCACTTCTTAGGAATGGAAATACTTCGTACAGTAGAAGGTTTATATATATCTCAGACTCATTACGTGTACACAATCCTGGAGAAAGCCCATATGCAAGATTGTAAACCCATGCATACTTCCCTCGACACCAAGGTTAAGCTTCCCACCAATGACACTCAGCTTAATGATCCAAGTTACTATAGGTGGAGGTACCTTATAGCTTCCTACCCATCAAAGTCAGCAATGGAAAATCTCTAGGTACCCATGCATGTTGGACCCTAAACCAGAAATATAGTAAAAGTTGGGGTTTCTTGGGGAATTTAAATGGAAATTACTAAGAAATGATTTACCAGAGTTTTGGCATCAAGATCTTCCCCAAAATGCTCTCCAGACTCCCCTGAGCTCTCTATACCGCCTTTCTTATCTTTTGAAAGTGATATGCTGGCCTCTATTTTTAGGCAAAAGATTTGATGCCCGGTCGATCGGACCTTGCATTCCTCCAAGATGACAGATGTCTTTCATACTACAGCTTGCTAGGGTCCATAATAGGGGGTTTGTGATATTGGTTTGCAAAATTACTCTTAAATATGCTCTCGGTGCACACTGACACATTATATTTTAACAAGTTTTGGCTTTGGGTCTTGTTTTCCAATTCTTCGAGCAAAGCTTCCAAATTGTTGTAGCCGACATTCTTTAGTTCTTCAATCGTCTTCAATTCATGAAGTCACTTGTTCTCCCGTTGTCTTCGACGCTTCGACGTCCCTCTGTCTCTCCTTCTTGCAAGCTCGGCATGTCTGGTTTGATTATTTCTTATTGGTGTTTTATAGTTTATGCTAGCATTATATTTGTGTTTTATACTTTTATTTGATTATTTTTTATTGGTTCATTTTAGTAATACTAAATTACTAATTACTGGTAACAAATTGATGGTGAATAGTTTGTGTTTTATAATTTTATTTGCAATGTTTACAGAACATGATTATAAAAATATAATCTGGTGTTTACACATTTACAATGTAGTTTGCAATGTTTACTCCCTGGGATGTTTACCCTCAAAATAATGAAGTATATTTAATTAGGTTAGAAAGATGTTGATCATGAAATGAATATTCCAGAACAACCATGTTTGAATTTGGATTCAATTGTTGATCTTCATGATGATAGTAATTTTGATGGTGATGTTGGTCCCATGCCATTTGATAGATTTAATTTGAATGTTGATGAATGTTATGAATGATTTTTATTTTTATTTTGTTTTATGATTGAGGATGTTGTAAATTTGTAATTGATTTTTGTGATTGTGGACTTGTTTTAATTGTTTCCATTTGTAATGGAATTATTTAATGATATTTCAACTTTTAACTTTGGTATGTTAGTGTTTATTAGTAATTTAGTTAATTATTTTCATTTTAATTTATTTGTTTATTTAAGTAATAGTTATTTTATATATATATATATATATATATATATATATAATATTAGTATATTTCATTGTATATATATAATAAATAAAAAAACATAATTTAATTCAA
>JASKGM010048496.1:0-20558 GCA_034509205.1 Ceratonia siliqua
GTACCAGGATCACCCTTGCGATCCCTAAAGGGGGAGGGGTTCGATTCCTGGGGACGCCTCCCTCAACGCGGGGAACAAATAAACAAAAGGTTTGGGGGACGCCTTATAAGCCCCTTCCAAAAGCCGGCGTTTTTGTTGATGCGCGGTGGCATCCGCAATCCCGCTATTTTTGATTTGTCCCCGCGAAGCATTGGCTTGGGGCGGCTCCCCAGGAATCGAACCCTTACCACTTTAGTGGTGGGAGACCCTGTTACCACTTGAGCTTCAAAGGCTCGGGAAGCGTAACGGTCATTTCGAATGAAATCCAACGGCTGACGGACCTTGCGATTAAGACCCTGACCGCAGGTAAGCACTTCCCAGCCAGGCAGCACATCCACCGACCTTCCCAGCCAGGCAGTACATCCACCGACCTTCTCCAGGCAGTGCATCCACCGACCGTCTCCCGGTGTCGCTGGCACCGGCCGCAAATTTTTTGGGGCAAGTGTAGTGGACCCGGTCCGGCCAAAGCCCATTAGCCAAGGGCCTAACTACCAGGCCCACTAAAGCCCAATCAACACCAGCCTATAAATACACCCTCAGGTATGACTAAAGAACACTTTCACTTTCACAGCTCGGACATATCTAACTTAGGCATCGGAGCGTAATAATCGCACCCAAGCCCTTGCTTACTTGTTTGCAGGACCGACCTCATTCTACCGACCCGACCACCACCGACCCGGCTACTACCGACTGACCTCACCTTCAGGACCGAGACGTTTGTGACCTATTTACAGGCATCGACAGGATGGTACTGATGTATAAATATGGATTGAACTATAATACCATACCTCAGGGCTCAGACCAAGCAATTGCAATATCCTTATCTATTCTTCTCCATATATAGAATCGTCCTTATATATTCTGCGATTAAATTGAAAACGACAAATATAGTGTCAATATGATATTAAAGGGAAGTAAAAAAAACAAAGGAGGGGGATTTTTTTGTCATAGAAATCAAATAAAAAAACATGATGAGAATAGAAAGAGAATGGCCACTCGAATATACCAGATATATGAGGATGTTTGTTTCTTTTAATATCTTTTTTTAAATAATATTTAATTATTTTATAAATATATAAATATATCAAATGATTAAGAAATATGAATAAATTGATCGTTCATATTTTCAAAAAATTATATTTTAATAAATAAAAAATGCTATGGATTATATTCCTAAATCTCGCAGTATATAATGTCAAAGAAGGCATTTAATACGAAGTAGATTATAAAGACGACTTTTCACGATTAAAAATATCAATTTCTTGGGGCTATTTTCAATGAGAATATGATTTACCCTAAAAATAATTTAAGAGGACGTTTGGTACAAGAAAAAAAATTTTCTCTTAAGAAACATGATTCTTGAGAATTATAGTTATTAAGAATCTTGTTCTCAAGAATGTAAAAATTATATTTGGTTGGTCTCGTAAATTCTTAAGAATAATAGACGTTTTCATATTTAGTTTAGAAATTATTTTTTTTAAGCATTTAGATAATTTTTGTAAATATACCTTTACAGTCGACTAATAAAAAAATTCTGATACAAAACACCCTAAGGGGGCGTTTGGTACCAGAATTTTTTAAACTTTCCTAAGAATCATTAATTGAGAATCTTAATTTCCTGCGTTTGGTACAGGGATTAAAAAAATTTTCCCAGGAAATTAGGATTCCCGGGAACACAATTTAAGCAAGTTTCCCACAAAAACTTTCTTATGTGAGGGGTGGTATTCTTAGATTCCCACCCCATGGAAAATTTTGGGGTATATAAATAACCATTTTACCCTCTTTCACAAACCATCATGCTACAACTTCAAACCCCAAACCACAAATCTCGAAACCCAAAACCCTAAACCCCCAAATCCTAAATCCCAAACCCTAAATCTCAAACCCCAAAAATCAAACCTTTAAATCTCAAACCCCAAAAATCAAACCTTTAAATCTCAAATCCCTAAATTCCAAATCTCTAACCCACAAACCCCAAACCCCAAACCCCAAACTCCCAAACATCAAACCTCAAATCCCCAACTCTAAACCCTAAACCCCAAATCCCAAACTCTAAATCCTAAACTCCAAACTCCCAAACATCAAATCTCAAACCTCAAACCCCAAAACCTGAACCCTCAAATCCCAAATCCCTAAATCCCAAATTTCTAACCCCCAAATTCAAAACTCCAAACTCTAACTCCTAAACCCCAAATCCCAAACCCCAAACTCTAAACTCTATCCCCTAAACCCCAAACTGTAACCCCTAAACCTTACACCCTAAACCCTAAACCTCAAATTCCAATCCCCAAACTCTAGACCCTAAACTGCAAACCCCCAAAACCCCCAACTCCAAACCCCAAATCACCAACCCCTATTTTTCTTTAAAATATAAATTTTTTGTAATTTATATATAGGGGTATATTTGTAAAAAATACTTAGATTCCCAAGAAAATAGCTTCTGAACCAAACATGAAAATATCTATCATTCTCAGAAATTTACAAGACCAACCAAACACAATTTTTACATTCTTGGGAATAAGGTTCCCAGGAACCATGACTCCCAGGAATCATGTTTCCTGGAAGAAAAAAATTTTTCCTGTACCAACACCCCCTAATAGTGATTAATCAGAAGTGAGGCGACAAATGCCCAGTTGTTTGTATTGTATTGTGGTCCTATTAAAACAGTTACCAAATTTGAAAAAGATGCAGAATACGACAGCAAATAACCAAGAGACAAATGGTGGGGTGTCTATCTTTGTTTCTCTTCTATCACTTTCTTATTAATTTGTTTCCAACATTATTTAGATGTAGCCTCAAAAATATTTAACAAAAAGGATCATGAGATTTTAGATGCCAACAAAATATCATCATAGACCCCAGAACTGGACCACAATATCACAAATCCTCACTTTAACTGCACCTCCACTATGTTTATGGGATGAACACCCTCTTAGGTCCACCATAAAGTTACAATTATGAACCTCTACAAATGCATCCACATGCTTTGGGAAATTTTTGAGTAAATAAGTATACTAAATTAATTATAAATTAATATGTAAACTTGTTAAAAGTAAGTTTTAGATATTTATTTATAATTAATAAGTCCATATTTATCTTTGATAAACAAATCTATTTAAAAAATTCTTTTCATAGATTTGATATTTCAAATTTAAAATATTCACTAAGAAAGGATAAGAAAGCATTTGTTTAACTTATGCTTACCTTTTTTGGGACCCATTTAGCTGACTAGAGAAGTTGTACACTGAAGTCCTATTAGATATTCTTAATCCCTAATCAGATGGGTTCATTTTTAATCTTAAAGAATTTGATTGAGTTTGATGTTTAAGCATATATGGACTACAGATTTATTAAGCTTTACCCAACTTTAGAAGTTCAAATTTATAACTTACAAATTAACTTAGAGCTTATACTGAAAGTTCAATCATTATACTAATGTTAAAAACACATCAATTTTATTTGACTAATTCAAAACACATTCATCCATAATCACTTAAAATAGTATCCAAATGGCACCTGTTAATTATCTGCTACACCATTGTCTTTTTTATCCTTTTTAGCTGCAGGAGCACTCTATAGGTCTTAATCCACCTGCCACTAGGGTGAGGAATTAATTAAGTTGGTTCAGGGTATAAATCATCCATCCTTACCAAAGTGGCTTCACATCTACAACAACCCTTTTGGCAACAAATAATGAGGTGTTGTGATACATGCCACCGACAAGACATCACAACCAACCAATTGACAGCAACTATAACATCTTAGTTTCAACAAAAGCAAAAGCGATTGTTTAAAGCAAAAGTAATAATTACATCAACCAGAATTCACCAACAATGACTAATGGAACAGATATTCACCCGGGTATCAAATGAGAAGAAGAAAACAGAAAATAGTACAACGGCGATTGGGGCAGAAAGGTAGCAGGAAATTCAAAGTTGGGTGCTGAAGAAATTTGAGTCCAAGCAAGAAAATGCAACATAAGCACGGGATTTAGCTAGCAAAATATGGGCTATAATCAAAGCAAAGATGACCTTCAAACTCATCGAGAAGATACATCATCTATATCATTGATCAGATCAGGGTCTTGATCCTCTTTCAAGCTAGTACTACGTAACTCTTCAATGCGCCTTGTCACTTCAGACATTGAAGGGCGCTTATCAGGGTATGGGGCTGCACAGTCTACTGCAAGTTGCAACAACTGAACCATCTCCTCCTCAACATTCTGATACCTAAGGAGTTCAAGGTCAAAGACCTCAGAGGTCCACTCTTCTCTAACAACAGATTGCACCCATCTAGGGAGGTCTACTCCTTCCTCATTCAAGAGAGCATGAGTAGGAGCCTTTCCAGTCAGAAGTTCCAAGAGCAACACACCAAAGCTGTAGACATCTGCCTTTTGTGATACTTTACGAGGATCGGTTACCTCGGGTGCTCGGTAGCCAGCAACCCTGTTGGGAGTGGAGGATGGACCAACAAGGTGTGCAAGGCCAAAATCAGATACTCTGGCATCAAAGGATTTGGTGAGGAGGATATTAGATGACTTAATGCTTCCATGAGAAACATTAGTCCCTTGTGAATGTAGGTACTCAATGCCTCGAGAAGCTCCAAGTGCAATGCCTGATCTGATTTCCCAATTCAGTGGTGTCCTACCCGCCCCTTTGTTTCCTGTAATAAGAAATTATAAACATTATTGTACCATCTTTCATGCTTATGAGGTGTGAGGTTGGATTTCATGTTTAACATAGTCACGATGAGGTTAATGGGATTAAAGTTAAAGAAATAAAAGGAGCCTAAATCCAAGGGAAAGAATAAAAGTCCTGAACCTCTGAAATCTGAATTATTATGAAAATATCAGCCAATTCTCCCATCTTTTCATATATTATGCTCACCTGAGGCCACTGCCATGTGATTTTATGGAATATGAAGGAGGTGATGTTAAATTACATCCAATTGTGTTAACTAAACAACCCAAATAGAAGTAGGAGGAAGCTATTGAACTAAACTGCAAATGGGACGCACTTCAAATCCTTCTTAATAAAGGCCCTCACCCTCCCTTCTTTTGTAAGATGCAATATAATCAAAAGTCAGTGACCAATAACAATTATGCATTCCCAATAAATGATATGCAAAAGACCAAAAGAATGCAAATTGTAGTAATCATTCTTAAAGAAATGATGTATTGATATCATTAAAGAAAATCTGAAGTCATAATCTGAAATCTTAAAAAGACAGAAGCAGAAACATGTGAAAAAGCAGGAGGTATCCAAATGCTCACCATGCAAAAGTGCAGATAAGCTTCCCATGGGCATGTAATCAAAAACAAGAAGCTTTTCATCCCTGCTAAAATAGTAGGCCCTGAGAGGGACCAAATTCTCATGATTCATTGCTCCCGCCGCCTCAATCTTCTCCTTGAATTCCCTCTCAGAAATTGTTACATCCCTCAACCTTTTCACAGCCACCACCGGCCCAATCTCCAAAACCGCCTTATAGGCTGTCCCAAATGTCCCTTTACCCAAAACCTCTGCCGACGCTTTAAGCAAATCCTCGAGATCAAACACCTTTGGCGAATTACCAAAAAACACCAACTTCTTTGCTCCACCGGTGTTCGCTTCAGCCTTGCTGCTGTTCCCAGTCATTGCCGCCGCAGCCGCCGCGGCCACCGAGTACCCATTACTCTGCCCACCATTCTCCACATCGGAAACCGCTTTCTCCCCCGGAATTTCCACTTCAGGATGCTTCTCAGTTGAAATGTCGACCGACCTTGTCTTCTGACTGCTCCTCTTTCGGCACAATATGATCAAAACGAAAAGAATTAACAGAAGACACACCGCAGATCCTACAACGATTCCAGCAATGGCACCACCAGACAATTTATTCTTCCCCTTCCTCTTTCCCTCATTGTTTTCAATCTCACCCGCCGGAGAAATTCGAGTTCCATCTCCTGGGCAAAGCTTAAGGGGTCGCCCACATAGTGAATTCCCCAAAAATGAATCTTCAGTAAATGTCTGCAACTTTTCTGGCACTGATCCATTTAGCAAATTGTTTGACACATTAAACTGATCAAGCTTTACCAGGTTCAACTCAGGGATGAAACCTGAAAGCTGGTTGTTTTCGAGGAAGAGAGTCCTCAACCTAGTCAAATTGTTGAAACCCTGTGGAATCGTACCGGAAAATTTGTTCGACGCCAAATTAAGCCGAACCAAGTCTGGTAAACTAAACAAAAATGCTGGGATTTCCCCAGAGAGCAAATTTTGCTGCAAGTAAAGGTTGCGAAGATTGACGCAAGAAGCGAGATCTACGGGGAGCCCACCCGTCAAGGCGTTGAAACGCAGGCTGAGAGTGCGCAGGTGAGTCAAGTTGCCCAAAATGCCAGTGGGCATTCGGCCCGAAAGAGCTACACCAGGAAGGTGAAGCTCGACGACATGGTCATCCTCGCATTGGACACCAGCCCACTTGCAGGGACTCTGCTCAGTCAAGTTCCAGAAAAGGGTTCGGCCTCCCACCGCCGAACGGAGAGCCACGAGAGCGACTCGCTCAGAACCTATATCTGGTTTCGCTAGAGGAAGCAAAACGAGGAAGAGGGTAAGCAAAATAGAGAGTTTATGAGGCAGCATTGCTCTGCTGGTTTCACTCGGAACACTGTTGAGTATTTCAGAAACGGGTGGTGGTGAGGTGGTGGTTTAAGGTTCAATTTGATAGCAGCGATTGGCTCCTAGGATCAAAGAAGGAGCAAGAAAGAGTGACAGAGAGTAAGCAAGAGAGAGTTGGGTAACCTGCATTTTTTTTTATTTTCTCCCTCACAACCTGAGAGAGAGAGAGAGAGAGAGAGAGAGAGAGAGAGTTGAAGGTCCAGGCTGTGTGCTTTTGAAGCACATTACCAGAAAGAATCCCTAGCTGTATATAGCAAAGTCGGTAGTCAACGGAGCACTTTTTTCCTTTTTACTTTTTCTTTATCCAAAATCCAGAAATTTCTGGACAGAGTAATTTGAACATCTCATTTATAGACTATATACAAAATTAATAATAAAATTCTCATTATAATATATGACCTCATGTATCTATGTAATTCTTACTTTTTCTTTTTTTTTGTATGTAAAATTCTCATTACAAAATTCTCTTTTTATCCTCATTCTTCTTTCTTCTTTCTTTTAATTTAATACAGGATCTGCTTGAAATTTGTAAGTGCATTCCTTTTCTTTCTAGAATTATTTGTATTAATCTTAAGAAAAAAAACCTTGGTAAAAATTTTGAGGAAATTATTAAGTTGTGGCATCCATGTATCCTTTTCTTATAAGATGTCTTAAAACCTTCAAAATTTTTAAAAATATTTTTAATACCATATAACATAAGATACTTTAAAGAATTTTAAGTGTTATGAAACACTTTATAAAAAAAAATACAATTATAGTACTTCTTAATAATTTTTTAAATTTTTTATGTAAATTATATTTATCATATTATTCATACAAGTAAGATCCAAAACATGTGAAAGTGTGAGCTATACAAAATTAAGTTGCTTTATTATATTAAAGTTGAACTCTCTTTTTTTTTACTATTAAGACAAGTGTAATAAAATTTTGACTCAATTAAATTTACCAATATCTTATACATTGTTATTCATTAATTAAAAAATAATGGCAAACACATTACATAAATTTTGTCAAAATCTTATTAATAACTACTCAAATACAGTAATTTATGCCATTTTTTTAAATTGGATTTTGTCGTTAAGGCAACCACCTCTTTGGATTTTTTCAAAGGTAATGATGTTATACCAACAGGCAACGGCCATATTGCGTCTTGAATAAGAAATTATGGAATTCTGAAGTTAGGTGTATGTAAATATTTTTAGCTTTAAAATTTAGCACTATTTTTTATGGAAAAAAGTTAGTATTTATTGGTATTAAGAAAATTTAAATTTTAATCACACATAGGTTTATATTATATCAATTAAATATTTATAAATTTTGTAAATAAAGTCATAAACACACGAAATAATAAATATGACAAAATAAAATAATTCAAAATTTTAAGTCATTGATAAACTTCTCATTTGGAGTTACCACTAAATCACAAGCCCTTAATAATTGATTAAATGGATACCATGAGGAGAGTTTATATTTTATGATATTCTAAGATTAACATTTCCAACTACATATTAGACGTTGAAATGGTTAAAAGACCCTTGATAACTATTACAATTCTTATAAATTAAAAAAAAAACATGTAGCTTTAAAAGAATGAAATAAAAAACACATTAAAATTTTTATGAAATAAAAATTTCTATATGTTGCTATAAAAAAGTTACATAACTAAACATCATAGCTTTCTAAGCATGAAGAAAAAAAATATTAAACGTAGAAAACTTCACCAACTAACGAAAGACGGAAGAAAATTGAGGATGGTCCGATCAGAAATTAACATATTTGTGTACATTTTCATTTCAAAGGACTATTTTTCTTTGATTTATTTAATGAAATAATAATGAAAAAGACTTGTTTTTAGAATGAATTATGATCAATGAATATAATAATGTCATGTTATAAAAAAATCATAATAATAACAATATATATAAATTTATATATAATAATTATAAGTAAAATTCATTAATTAAGTTATAAATTTTATACATTATATTTATTATTTTTATAAGATGATAATACTATCATATTCCCTCGTGCCCTTCAGTTTTGTGAGGTGGTGATGATGATAATCTACTTGACTCAGGCCTCAAGTCATGGGGGAAAGAGTCCATGCCTCTCGTGGGAATTCATCCTTTTTATTTATTTATTTATTATTTATTTTAAAATTTTTGTCTTTTGGTCCCAACATATTTTTATTTTCTCAAGTAATGTATGTAAATATATTTTAATTTTTTATTACTAATGATAGCATAAAAATTTAAATTTAAAATTTTTTACTGGTTGGGTTTTACTGTAATCAATTTTAATGTTATATATCCCTTATCTTTTGAGATTTGAATCTTAGTTAATTAACGAATAATTATATGGAATACAGTTATGTATATCGTGATCATCTATTTATTTTTAAATTGTTATAATATATTTTATTTTAATTATATATAATTAAATTTTAATTTTAATTAAATGTAATAAAAAAATCTTGCATCATAATTGTCTAAAAATATAATCATTATTGAAATGGAAAGAACTGTTTATTATAAAAAGAATGAAAATTTCTATTGGAAATGAAAGGGTGGATAAGTGAAAAATGAGAAGATGAAAATAATAAATATATTTAAAATTTTAAACCCCAAGCCCCACGTAAAATATAATTGTTTGTTTTTAAATTTTTTTATCAATTAATTAAAATTGCACACAAGACACTGTAAACTTTATAGGTAAATGATTTGGGTATATATATATACCCAACAAACATCACAGCATTGTATTATTGTCTAAAAGGAAAAATATCTTATCTATAAACCATTGAAAAGGCAGAAAATCACTTTTAAATGATAACTGAGTTCATTTTTTTTCCTATGGAAAAGACGTAAAAAATTTAAATTTCTAATGTAAAACAGAATCAAAAGTAGAACTAAATAATTCTTAGACAGAGACATACTCACTAAAATAAAAATTATAAATAATTCTTTAGACGGTGAACACCCAGAAATATCTCCTTTACCATTTGTTTAAATTGCTAGCTAGTTGAGTTTCAAAAGTGGGGAAACAATTGTTTTCTGCAAAACTTGCTGATATCAAGAAAGATATCACATTTTTCCATTTCTTGTGCTCCATAATCAACTTTTGTTAAGAAAAATCCATAATTAGCTAAGGTGGTTGATCTCAAGCAAATACTATCTTCTCAATTACTCCAAAGATTATATGTCTATTTGCCGGAATTTGATTTACCAATTAAGAATATTAGGAACCCTGTGTGGAGATTGTTGGCCCTCTTGGGGGAAGATTAATAGGCAAGAAAAGTGTTAGGAGATTAACGTGTGCATATTGTACAAGCATAAAACCAAATTACCCTCTGATGTTTACTTGACATTCATATAAAATTGTATAAACAATTGTTTTCAGCATAACTTGCCCAATTTCATTTAAAAATCAAGAAATATAGAAAATATCACATTGCCAAACTTCAAATTAGAAGATAAAGATGATTTACCCTAAATAAAATTGATGGTTCAATGTGAAACCAAATCAGTAAGGGTATATATACATCACTGCCTATCCATGACGTTAGTATGGTCCCAAAAAAGCATGAAATAGTACACTTACAGCCAAGTCTGCCACCATTTCTAGAATTTAGCCATTTCACCACCAAATAAATCTTACAAATTTGAATGAAGTGCCAACATTCCCATCAATACTGGTATAAGCTACAATTCAGATTGCAGAAACACCTAGAAGTCCATAATGCATGTTATGAAATACCCATGCTGCAGAAACCATGAATTAGAGAGTTATAAGTGCCAATATCAGGAGTAATTCCCCTATAAATCATTTCAGAACAAAAATCACATGCCTCATTTTACAAGTCCATCTCTACAAGGCTGTCAATGATTGTAATGTACATAAATACACCAGGCTAGACTACTTGCTCCTCTCCAACTTTCTTAGCAATTTAGTGGCAATTCTTGTTTTTCCAGTTTTAATAGCCCGTTGATTAAGGTGCCATAACTAAGGTAGCTCTAATGGTGTCACTAGTATATTTAAGTGTTCCCTTAGACTGGCTGTAAAAAGAGCACACATAAGATATATCAGAAAAGAAAAGAATTTAGATTTTGCAATAACAGCACAGGAAACAATGGTGTCATTCCCACTTTCTATCAGCTACAATTCAGATTGCAGAGAAATACCAAAAAGTTCATAAAGCATATTATGAATGCACTACCAAGGAAGATGGATAACAGTCATGTCAAGACTCAAAAAAACAACATATGGAAAAAGTACAAAGTTAAAATAGATTTTAAAAAAAACTAAGTGAAAAACGTAAATTGTTTCAACTGATTTGGTTCACTGAATTTTAGTCAGTTTTGATCAATTTTTTGACTGATTCATAAATTTTTTAACCAATTTTTTGATAATTGATTTTAAGAATATGACCGAATTGAAGAAATGATCAATTTTTCAATTTTTCAATCAAACTTACTAGTCTTATTCGATTTTTTCAAAAATGATCATGAAGCTTTTCGGAGTTTTCTCCCTATTTTCACAAGCAATGGAATAGACTTTGCATGATTTTTTTTTGTCTTTTATTGTTAATAAAATTAAAGTAAATTATTTTTTAATATTTTGAAAGGTATTTTATTTCATAATAGTATCTCATAAATTTTTTTTTCTTCTATAGTATTATTCCGAAATTATTTGAAGCATAAAAAAAATTTATATACAATATCACTAAAAGTACTTAAACAAAGTTGTCAAAAATATCATGCAATCACTAGTTTCACCAACATCAAAGCTCAAATGCCTTGAGTTCACCTCTGATCTTTTATGAGCTTGGCGGAACTAAATTTATTTATGTCATCAATTCTTCTTGAATATGCTATAGTTGTTCTATTTCACCAACATCAAAGCTTATATGCCTCAAGTTCACCTTGCCTTTGGAATATTGAAAAAGTTAATCCTCATAGTAACTAACCATTTAACCATTTAAGGGTGAAGTATACACTACACAAGAATTTGTAAAATTAATCATTCCAGATTAATTGATCTCTCTATTCTAAGACTTGTTTTTCTGAAAGACTGAAATGTTATAAAGTGGCATAGTTAGAAAGAGCTTTGAGAAGAACACATGTTGAGCTAAAAGACCTTCTCTCTCCCCAAGAATTTCCAATTGGGTAATTCACCAGCATTCCCACCCGAAGCTAAGAGGTTTCATTACTCTCCAATTAGACCTTTATTATTCGCCTCTAAATACACTTCATTGTCATCATTGAGAAGTATTTAGCAATAACAAAATGATGTTAATCAGACCTTCTCTCACCATTCTTATTCATGAGTACTATTATGCATATAATCTGTTTTCTTACTTTCAAGAGAAGAAAAGAAAATAAGTGTGTCAGCCTCTAGTAAAATGTCTCCCAACAATTCACTTTGAATTGTTTTATTTTTTAACATCAGAACTTGCAAATTGAGTAGAGACAGCTCGCATTATCTATAGCCAAAAGGTCGAAGAAGAATGGATACTACACATAATCTTATTAAAGAAACCACATTGCAGAAACACCTAAAAGTTCAAAAATTATATTAGCAATAGACTATCAAGAATGATAGAAATGAGTCATTTCAAGACTCATAAATAAAAACAACCAATGGCAAAAGGCAAAGTTAAAATAAATTTAGGAAACATATGACTTAATGAAAACTTCTTCAACAACAGTCAGCCATTGTATAGTCCAACTTCTCTAACACAAAAGATACAAGCATTTACTTACCACTCGTGTGTCTCACCTTGTTTTATTTTCTAAACTGGCCTCTAGCTATCATTTCTTGAAAAGCTTCTCTGCCTTGTCATTCTATTAGACTGCTTTAACTTCATAGGTGTTTTTGCAATGGCAAATTTCAAAGTAGTGCATGAATATGTTGAAGCATTATCTATTTAGGACCCGTAAAAAAGGCAGTCAATAAAGTTTTATAGACAGTTCAAATCAGCAAATCAGCAAGCGTACTAATACTCCAACATCAAATTTGGGTGCCATAAAAGGCACCATGATATACATAAAGTATATGATTTACACATATAGTACTTGTCAGTATAATATATAATCCATTTGGCACATTCAATATAAAGCACAACATTATAGAAAATTCAGCTCTGATTACAATATATTAAAGCATAAATATAGTTAACATATTGTCTGCATAGTTATTAGTTTGGTCTACAATATAACACCTATCAAATAAGATCAAATGCAAAAGTGTGCAATCCAGAAGTAATGTCCAAAAAAATAAAAAAATCAAGTAATTCCTATATCAGTTTCATATATACATCAGTGCCTTTCCATGACATTAGTATGATCCCAGAAAAGCAGGAAATAAAACATTTTCAGCAAAGTCTGCTACTATTTGAAGAAATCAACCCTTTCACCACAAAACAAATTTAAAACAATTGAATGAAGTGCCAACGTTCGCATCAATACTGGTCTCAGCTCTTGCAGTTTGTGCAACAGAAGCCTGCATGCCAGCGGCTTGGGATTGAGGAGACTGTCAGCTAGTCGCTGTCCTAGAAGTTGAACCAACAATATTACAAACAGGAATCCTCTGCATGCAATATAAATAAACAACGTGTTACTACTGTCTATCAAAATAATTTGACATGTAACTCACACTGCTTAATCTTCTGGCATCTCCTATTCCAGGTGGTCCTTCACTCCTGATCCCTCTTCCTACTATTGCCACACTCCTCTTCATGTCCATCCATTTCACCAACATATAGTCATTCCACTTCCTTCTTCCCACTCTCTTTGCTGGTGGTTGGCATTCCTTAACAGCTCACTCAAATCAAACTCTTCCCTAGAATAATCTCCATCATAACCTACAGCAAAGGTGGGATTTTGCCCTCTACTCTGCGGAACAAATGCATTGCCTCCATTAGCTCTATCATTCACTCCATTCACTTGCATTACTTGGGAAATAGATTCTTGTGTGACTAATGGATCAATGAAGGTTATACGGATCCCTGCAAAGTCATCAATGATACTAAGGACTAAGGATTGCATCTTCATCACTAAAAATTGATAACAAGAGTTGAAAAGCTCCCATGCTGGTACCAACAAGTACATAGTTGGCGACTGCAAGATATTAAAAATGTAATGCAATTATATGTTTTGGGTTTCCCTCAATTACTTATAAACATTTTTCAAATCCTAGATGTTTAACCAACACCAAATGTGCCTCACAAGCAAGTAATATCCACTGCAGCAACTTATCCAGGAAAACCAGAGCAAAGGAATAATGCTAGAAAGGTATAAATGGAAAATGGCATAATGCAGTATAGAAGGTGGGAGATGTAAAGAGATAACAACTTTTAAAGGAATCTAGAAAGACATAAATGCATAATGCAGTACACTATAAAGCACAACATTTATAGAAAATTCAGGTCTGAATACCATTTATTAAAGCAAATATATGGTTAACATAGAATTTGTCTCCATAGTTAGGTCTGCAAAAATACATCTCAAAAATAATAAATACAATCTAATGCACAAATGTGCATTTCAGAAGACAAATCAAGTTAATTCCTATATCAGTCTCATATATATACATCACTGCCTATCCATGACATTAGTATGGTCCCAAAAAATCGTGAAATAGAACACTTAGAGCCAAGTCTGCCACTATTTCTAGAATTCAACCCTTTCACCTCCAAATAAATCTTACAAATTTGAATGAAGAGAAAAATTCCCATCAATACTGGTATCAGCTAAAATTCAGATTGCAGAAACATCTAAAAGTTCATAAAGCATGTTATGAAATACCCATGCTGCAAAAAACATGAATTAAAGAGTTATAAGTGACAATATCAGGAGGTAATTCCCCTATCAATCATTTCAGAGCACATATCACATGCCTCAATTATAAGTGCGTAGACATCTCTATGCAGGATGTCAATGATTGTATTGTACACAAATACAACAGGCTAGAATACTTGCTCCTCTCCAACTTTCTAAGTATTTTAGTAGCAATTCTTGTTTTTCCTGTTTTAATAGCCCATTGATTAAGGTGCCATAATTAAGGTAGCTCTAATGGCGACACCAGTATATTTAAGTGTTCCCTTAGACTGGCTGTAAAAAGAGCACACATAAGATATATTAGAAAAGAAAAGAATTTAGATTTTGCAACAACAGCACAGGAAATAATGGTGTCATTTCCACTTTCTATCAGCTACAATTCAAATTGCAGAGAAATACCAAAAAGTTCATAAAGCATATTATGAATGCACTACCAAGGAAGATGGATAACAGTTATGTCAAGACTCAAAAAAACAACATGCGGAAAAAGTACAAAGTTAAAATAGATTTAAAAAACATGACTTGATCAAAACTTCTTCAACAACAGTCAGCCCATTGTATAGTCAAAATTCTCCTTCACAAAACATACAAGCATTTGCTTACCATTCATGCAAATTCAACACAAAAATTTATGTATAATGTAACTTGAATTTGAACTAAAATGTCTCACCTTGTTTTATTTTTTAAACAGGCCTCTGGCTATCATTTCTTGAAGAAGCTTCTATGCCTTATCATTCTCGTTTTTCCCAAAAAAGCACGAAGTAATGTTTCAAAAGTTACAAAATTAGGGAGGCAGCCATTCTCTTCCATTTTATAAAGCAATGCCATTGCTTCATCAAACAAGCCTTCTTTACAAAGTCCATTGATTATGGCAGTGTATGTTTTGACATCTAGATGATGATGACCTTTGACCAAAGTATCAAAAGTTTGAAGTGCAATATTTAGTCTGCCACCTTTGCACAAACCATCAATAAGTATAGTGTATGTGTACATATCAGGCCGAAGTCCTTGTTCGTAAATTTGCTTAAATAATGCAATGGCCTTGTCAAGATGCTGGGATTTGCATAATGCATCTAACATATTTTTCTAAATGAAAATTTCAATAAAACTAAAATATTTTATTTTATAAATTATTATTAGTTTATTCATTTATTGTAATTATACTTTTGAAACAATTACAAAATATTTAAATTAATTTATAGTTAAATAGCATTACCTAAAAATAGTCAATTTAGTTGGTTTTGCGACTATAGTTGGCTAGAGATGTATGACCAATGCAACACATTCCATATTTAGGAAAACAATAACTAATTACAATTTGCATGAAACTTTCTAATATTTTATTTGGATGAATAAGAAAGAACGGAATGAAATTAAAAATTATGGAAAATAATTTTTTTTCTATGCTTCATATTTGATTCTTTTCTTCTCATTTATTCATAAATTTTATGGAAAATAATTTTTTTCTATGCTTTACTTATAGTATTACTATTTTTTATTAACAGATAAATTAAAGTATGACAAAAAGGATTAGTTAAAGTTTATTCAAATATAAAAAGATAACCTTGTTTAAACTAAAAAACAAATTAAAAAACATAAGTCAAATATTAATTTTTAACATACTAAAAAAAACTAAATGTGTATTTAAACCTTAATATAAATACTTCATATTATGTCCATTTATAGGTCAACAAAAAAAATTTTGGTAGATATCTGTAGGTAAAAATTTTATTACATTCAGCTAACATTTGATTTGTATGACACTTTTGTTTTCTTTTTAATTTTTGAAAATTTATTACATATTAAGTTGGGTATGCATTTTGGTTTTATGTTTAGTATATGATAATAATATCATAGAATTTATATATTACAAAAAAAAATATTTAATTAGTTAGTAGAGAGCAGATTTCTAATTTTTTAACATTTTCATATAAAGTTTTAAAATTATTGAAATTTAGTAATTTAATATTTTCAAGATGTTAAAGATATTGATGAAATTATTAAATTGATAGTTTCTAAATGTTAAAGTTTAATGCTTAATTATACACTTATAATTTGATAAATTATGTACTAAATTAGTGTGAATCATGTATGATAAAATTTATTGAAAATTAGTTTTTATAATAAAAATTTAAATTATTGAAAATATGAGGCTTTGAAGGGAAATTTCTTCATGGCATTAGTAAGACTTTATGAAATTTAAATATCACAAGGCGTGTGCTTCTATAAAAAAAAATAAGATGCACAAATGTACATTTCAGAACATTAAATAGCAAACATAGAGCCAAGTCTGCCACTATTTTAGAAGTCAAACGAAACAAAAACAAAATGTACACTAAAAATGGCAGCGATCTAAAAAAACTTTATGATATTGCTTCAATTCAAGCTGATTCTGAAGCTTTTTTCTATTATGTGCCCATGAATTTATGTACAATAATTTGTCAAGCAACCAACCAAAAAGCCAAATTTTCTCATATGATGTGTGAATCCTCTTTTGTTAAGATGACATTCTCTCGTCATTTTTATTTGAGTAGTTATTAGAGATAATATCATTTAAATCCCTTTAGAAATATCATAATTCAAAATGATATCTTATGAGATTTAATTTTTTCTATAATGTTATAAATAATTATAAAACAGTACCTTTAAAATTTGAATGAGAACATAAAATCTCATAAGATAGCATTATGTAAGATGATTCTTTTAAATTAATATGTTTTCTTGCCTTGAAAAGAAAAGAAAAATAAGGATGCCACCTCTGTGTAGAGCCACAGAATTGTTTTATTTTTAAGCATTAGAACTTGCAAACTGGAAAGAATACACAGACACCCTGCATTATCTTGAGCCAAAAGGCCAAAGAAGAATGGATACCACATATAATCTGATTAAAGAAATCACATTTGAAAGAATCAAACGAATGAAAGAATGATCTTGAATTTGTACATCTACAGACTCCAGCTAACTTCTGGTGCTAGATCCCAACTACATAACATGAACTTCAGTTTCCATGTTTTTGACTTGAGTTTTAACCACTCAACTTTATGCTAACTCAGTGTTTCTGTCATTTACAAATTCCAAAACTAATCTACAATGCAAAACTACTTCCATATCCATTCTTCTTTTGCTGCAGTTGAGTTAGTCTATTAACCAATTCATCTAAAGCTTCCTTCATCCAAGCATGTGGACAAACTTGTTTTGCTTCAACCACAGTCATCTGCATCAAGTAAATCAATTGAACTTTAGGACACCCACAAAATGATGGTTACCCACCAACTCACATACTGCAATTGGCACAATAAGTCAAGACAGAAACTATATTAGTCCTTAAAAGATGATATTTATCTTTAATTTGATTCTCCATAAGTTTTTTGTATCATTGTATCCGTTGCAGGTATCATTTTAGTACCTCCAAAAGAGTAAAATTGGACCAAAATTATACTCTTGAGAACCAAAGTGATGCAAAGAATTTTTAGACTATTAAATTATTAATGACATCATCTTTTTCGAGGATATAGGTTATATACTTACCCATCTTCGTTCTCTGATGTTCTTCTCAGGCCAATCCTCTAACTGCTCATTGACAAGCAGAGGAAACATATATCCTTCATGTGCTGTGCCTTGGCGTTTGCTCTTATAACGCCATTTACCCAATGTACTCTGCATAAACAACCATAACAGAGAAGGTGAGAAACCAAGGCGCCCTAATTGCCAAGAAACTCAAACCTATGAAGTCTAGATACTTCAAAAAATTACGTGACTCTTCAAATTAACCTAAACATTATATAATATTTTGTTATATTGCAGTGTCTGTACTTCTTAGACTCAAATTAAAAAGGATTTGCAAATACTAACCTCAACATTGCCAACAACGCCAGCTTCCTCTATGGTCTCTCTTGAAGCAGCCTGCTCCATGGATTCGTCAATCTCCCAACCTCCCTGAAGCAAAACAATGAATCAATCAATCAATGCTGAAAATGAACCAAGGCAAGCCAAGTGCTTAACAACGAATGCCTACAAGAGTTGTTGAAAAACAGTACCTTTGGGAACTGCATTCCATGACCGTTCTGAGAACTAATCACAAGAACCTCCAATTCCTTGTGATGGATTCCATCAACATTGGTGCTCTTATATCTGTATGGAATGCATCTGTTCGTTTTCAAAATTACATGGAAGATGTCAGATTAACATCAATAATAAAATTAATTAGAACACAAAGATAAATTTAGAACCATGTAAAAATGTACAAGATAATCAAATCAGAGACAACAAGTTTTCCCCATTTGAGCAAACCCAATTGAGAAAATCTTATAATTTTCAGATTGTGTCTAAGATTCCCAAACATTTCAGGGATCAAAGTTATGAACTTTATCCTCCAAGAAGAAAACCCAGAAGATGGAAGGCATAAAACAGGGAGCGAGAGAGGAACACACCCTACGACTTGGCGACACCCTTTATCATAGCGCTGCAAATGCCTGCCGGTGCGGGATACCAAGCTCACCATGTTTTCTAGCTTTTTGGGAAAGAAATCCCCAGAAACTTTTTTGGAGAAAAGATACGGAAAGAAAAATTTACATGCCATATTCCTAGAAAGGAAGAGACCCATCCAACCTTTCTTTGATAATGAAAACACAAGGACACAAATTTTCCTTCGCCCTCAGAAAAATCCAACCTTCAATTGGTTAACAATAACAACGAAGGGAAAAGAGAAATGAAAGTAATACCCATGAACGGCAAAGAAACTAACTCGCACATATTTATATATATGAATATATCTACCTGTCCTTGGGTTTATGCGTGTGGATAGAAACCCAGAGAGCGTTGAACCAGAGCGTTTACTCACGCGCACAGATTAAAACGTTTACTCGTGCATTTTCCTGCAAGTCTTCTCCAACGGATGGAATTTTAAAAATGATTCTCTAAATATATTTAATCAATAGTAAAAGAGAAGTGGGGAATGGAATCACAGAGGTAAAGTGCTTGAAAGCCAGAAAGAGACAAGAGTTGGGTCGTTATCTTAATAGGTATGGAGTACTGTAGAAGGAGAGGAAGTGAAAACTGAGAAAAAGAATAGAAAATGGCGGTGATGCCAACTCGGAGTTGAAACGACTCCAACAAGAACACGCTTATAGTTGTGGGAATCGAATGGAAAGAAAAGTTTAGAAGGCTTTGACTTCAATAGACACTGTTTCTGCCTGTGTTTCTTGCTTTGCTGATTCCAATTGGCCTTTGGACTGCGACGGTTGGTTTTTCGTGGTTGTTTCCTGAATAATTAATAATAGTTATTTACTTATTTCCTGAATTTAGAGAGAAATTTTTAATAGAAAAATTATTTTACGTAATTGGCATATCAAGTCATTTAGGCTGGCATAATATATCATGCTATTTAAGTTCTACTAAATGAATAATTTAACTAATTCCACCGTAAATTTTAAAAATAAAAAAATAATTAATAATTTTTTTATAATATATATTGTTATTTTAACTTAACTGCATAGTTAATTAATAATACATTTATGTTGATTTGAATGAAATGATATATCACGTCAATTCAAGTAATATGATATAATAAAATAATTTCTAAATTATTGAGACTTTTTAAAATAATATAATTTACTTTAATTTTTTTAAGTTAATTATTTCTTAGTATTTTTTCAGGACAAAAATTAGTTATTTTCTGAATTTAGAGAGAAATATAATAGAAAAAAAAAACTTATGGTTTCTATAAACTTTAAGAAATTGTCATCTCAAAAGTCACATAATAAACATCATTTTAAATGTACTAAATATTTACTATACAAATTAATTGTATTTTTTAGTAATAATGCTTAAAGATATTGTTATAAGTTAAATCATTTTATTTTCCACTAATAATAATAACAAAAGACAAATATATATATATATATATATATATATATATACACACACACACAAGGTTCAGCAATTTTCCATGAGCTCAACTCCTTGCTTTTCACGTATGTTTTCTCACCTTTTTAATTTTATATATTTGTATCATTTGTGAATGCAGATATCATTT
>JASKGM010048507.1:0-20557 GCA_034509205.1 Ceratonia siliqua
TATAATTATATAAATTAACTTGTATTTGTCATTTATTAATTATTATATATGAAGAAATAAGTATAAAAAATGAATAATTATTTAAGGGTATTTTTGTAAAAAATATTAACATTCTCAGGAAAGTTGTATTTAAACCAAACATGAAAATGAAATATTTCAATTAATATTCCTAGAAATATTTAAGGCCAACCAAACGCATTTTATAACATTCCTAGGAATCATATTCTCAGAAAATATGATTTCCAGAAAACATGATTCCTAAGAATGAAAAAAGCCCTCGATACCAAACACCTCCTAATAGTAACACTGATAATTTTATTTCAAAATTTAGAGCGTTAATAAAAAAAAAGTAAATTGATATTTTGGTCTTCTAATAATATTATTTTTCATAATTGAGTTCTCTAAGATTAAACCTTCTCATTTTCTCACTTTAGTCTTCTAAACTTTAATTGCATTCCTATTTCATCTTGCTATAAGCTTATTTAATTACGATTTAACAGAATTAATGACATGAACTAACAAATTAACTATGTGATCATTAAATACCGTGTTAGTATTTAACCACCTTATTATTCTATATAATCTATTTTGTTAAATTATGATTAGTTAAGTTAATGGAAGGACAAAATTATTAACGTTTGAATTACTAAAAATGTTCTTCTTACAAAAAACAGAGTTGCATGTGAGGTGAGAAACAACACGCATAATATAAGGCTCTTCCTATCTTACTCGAGTATCTTGGAATAGGTTTCTATTTTTTATATTTAAATTTTTATATATTATATTTAAATTTTTTATTTTAAAAAATAATTTAAAAAATATAAAAATATAAAAGAAATTTCAAAAGAATATTTTTAGTTTTTTACTTAGTTTTTAGATTTATTTTTTAATATTTATGTTATGAAATTTTTTAATTTTTGTAAAAATTTCTTTAAATTATTTCTTAAAATAAAAAATAAAAAATAAAAATCTACTTTAAGAGTATCCATACTCTTAAAGTAATAAGACAGAAAGTCTCATAATATAATCAAATTTAAATCAAACAGTATAATGATTAAGTTTAGGATCTAATATTAATATATTATATATCATAATGATAACTCAGGCAATAGCTGTTTTACTTTTTGTCTGTTAGGTTTGCATAATTCATATGCAAACAAGAACAATCATGTAAGCAGCAGGACTAATTTAAAAAATTAAAATTAAAATTTTATCCATTAAATTTTGGGTTGTCTTTATGGCTACTCTCTCTAGATATATAATATATATTATCCAAACATTTTTTGTTTTTACTAAAATATATCTCTATGCAAACATAATTAGGCATTTTATAGTATCCCTCTGTCTCTTATCTTGTCCTAATCTCTGCAAATTAAAATAAAAGTCAACAATTTAAAAAAAAATAGAGAAACTTTTTTTTATGTGCATGTTATATATATATATAGAGAGAGAGAGAGAGAGAGAGAGAGAGAGATTGATCTATTAATAGTTAATTAATATTTATAATATATTTATAAAATTTTTGTTTCTTTCTTATACTTTCATTTCTCATAATCAAAAAATTAAATTAACGCAATAAACTTTCTTATATACAGTATTACATAAAAATCATTATAATAATTAAAATTATATATATAATACCAATTATTATATATCCTTTTATTAAATATTTCTCTATATTTTTCACTCATTTTCAATTTTTTTATAAATTAAATTTAAAAAAATCGCGTGCAGAGTTTAATTAATATTATTTTATACTATAAGGAATCTGGAATTCTCATATCAATTTTGAATTCACACGTCAATTGAGATTATTTCTTTCTAAGCCATTTTAAAGATGCACAATTGCTTTTGACATAATATTTTTTTAAAAATAAATTTTTTTTAAGTGTATACTATTAATCTATTAATATAAATGTGTTTGAAATTTAATCATCACTTAAATTTATTATTATCATTCTTATATTATTTTTTAAGGATAATAAATAATTATTCTATATTATTATTTAATTTTTTTCTTATAATAAATAATTAAAAATTTAATAATTTTTATTTAAAAATAAATTCATTATTCTAATAATAATCTCTTGGCTTAGCTTTGTAGCAGGCTCGTGTTTGTCATTTAAGTTATATAATAAAATAATATATTATTAGTTTGAGTAAGTCGGTGCGTTGTCCACCACAGAAAATTTCAAAACCAACGGCTCTCTGGCTGTAAATCTGTAACCTTCGAAACCGTGGGGAATCGATGATATTCGTACTGTCGGTGAGTTTCAATTAAGTCACAGTCCACTCAGTTGTCACCTTTGTCAACGATGAGATGCTTTCTTTTTACTTAATAATCCAAAAGTCAAGGATTAGTAGTTCCCAAACAGCTTGTAATTTCACTACCCTAACCTACCCCCATGTGCCCTAATAATTGGAACCATATTTTGACCCCAATTATATTAATTAATTAATCCATTTGAAGATATCAATTTTATTCGTTCATTTTTAGTTGATAATTCCATCATTAAATGAAGATTAATATTATATTAGGCCATATCTTTTATGTTGTTAATGATTGGAGTGAAGGAATCATTTTTTATAAAATTGTGATAAACTAAGGATGAATAATTATAGGTGGACACTATTCTAGGATAACTTGTGCTAGGCTGTTTTTTTTTTTTGAAATGTTTATAAATCTTTTTATATTATTTATTTATAATTATTTTTGTACTATTTATTCATAAGTAAAAAAATTTCAAAAAATTTAATATAAAAAATAATTAATTAATGTTAAAAAATAAAAAAAAAATAGACAAAAAATTAAAAACTAGAAAAATGACATAACACAAATTCTCTTACAATGCTAAAAATGAGATTGTAGGATAAATAATTTCATAATTATACTTAATGAATATCTATAAATTTTATTCTCTTAAGTTTATGTGAGAATAAGAAGAGTTAATATCTTCTTTTAGATGAATAAACAACGGTTAAAATTAAAACAAATTAAACTGATTCTAAAATTAAAGAATTTATTTTTAAAATTTTATAAATAATTATTACTTAATTTATTTTTATTTTAATATTTATTTATTTAAAAAATATTATTAACTTATAAATAATTCATCTCATAAGAATTATGATATGTTTCGTATATATAAAATCATTCTACGTCTATTTATAATAAATATTAATAAAATATAACATAATTCGTAGCTTAAATATTAAATTTGTATATTTAAATTCATAAGTTATTATATCATTGTAAACATCCCATTTTGCCCATTATTTTAAAATTTTTTAACTTAATAAAAATGTACTGATAAATTTTAACTATGGTTTTGGCTCATCTTAAAAACCTTAAGCCCAATTCTTCTTTTCCTGAAAATTTATATGTTTTGGCACTAGCCCAATTCATTCGCCACCTAGCCCAACTCTACCAACCAGATCCATGACCCACTAGCTCTGAACCCAACCCGGTTACCCAAAATCCCTTCTCAATTTCAGCACACCCTTCTCCATTCTTTACGCAACTCCTCTAGAAACAAATCTCGTTCACGGCAAATACACCCACTCTCTGCAAATCACCTTCCCCCCTCACTTCCTCCATCTACTCTCTCTACCTACTCTGCCTCGCAAATCACTCCACTGCTCACAATCTCATCAACCCCAAATCCCTCATCTTCACGCCTTCAACAATCTCGGCGACCACCCTCTCTCTATTCCCCTCTTGATGCAACCTCAAACTCTCGGTGCCACTCCCCTGCAAACCCACTCTCTGAAATTCCTTCTCTTCACGCAACCATCCTCTGTATACTTACTTGCAACCCTAGGCTCTCTATCTAAGAATCTACTTCTCTACTCCTCTGCAATCACCTCGATCTACTCGCTTGGCCAGCTCCTTGGCACGATTACTCTAGTAAGGGGGACAAAGTGGCTATAAAAGAGGAACCAGCAAATAGAAATCAGGGGAGAGAGACCGCGAGTCACTGAGGCACAAATAAGAGAACAATCAACAGAAGGAAGCATGGGATTAAAGGGGAGAGAGGATCAATGAATGAAAGAACCTTGGAGAGGGAAATAACTCGACGAAGGGGAGAAGAAGTTGAATCAAAGAGGAACCAGAAATTTGAGGGGAAGTTTTCGAAGAGGGCTTGCGTACAGAAGATTCTTCAAAAGCTAATTTGGAATTAGGAGGAGTCATTAATCTACCCTACAACAAGAAAACGTTTGTTTTGGGTTTGGGACCGTCATTTGTCAAGGAGGTAATTCCATGCTTTGAAGGCTATGAGGATTGGTTTTAAAACTCATGGACTCTAACTAGTTTATGGTTAAGCTCTGAATTAATCTTGCTTCCTTCTGAAATTGTGCTTGAATGTTATGTTAAATTGAGATTAAATCTGGATGGGTGTCGTGTGGATTGATGGTGTCGCATATCCTATCCTAAACATGCTACGATCTTGCTTAATTCTGTTATGCCACACTAATTGGTTTTCATCTTTAGAGTTGATTATGAGATTCTATTTAATCTGATCACATTTGATTTAATGTATTCACTCTATCTGATGACTTAACTCTAAATTAACTAAGTTCTGGCTGACTTAATTTGTTCAAGTATGCTGGTAAATCATTTAAAATTGTGTTTAGTCTGACTTAACTAAGTTCTGGCTTAAATTATGTCTCAATCTGCAGATTAAGTGACTTAAAAGATGATTCAGCCCAAATGTCTCTTGATTGTTCAAAATTGCTGTGTATAAGTTGATTCTAAACATTTTTCTTGTTATATCAAAATGTATTCTGAAGCTAGGAATATAATTTGATTGTCATGCTTCAAGTTGATTCTGATGTTCACTTTACAGAATGGTATTTCCCAAACTAACATGGTCTCAAGGAAGTTTTAATGGGCATTTTAAATTTGTGTTATCAATTTGTCTCAATGCCTCCAAAGTGATCATGAATTGCATTTTAAATTGATAGCATCCAAGTTTGCTTTCATTGCTCTAACAAAGCTTATATTCTGAGTGGTTTTGAATCTGTTTATGGGAAGATGGTCCAAGACTGAATAATCTAAAGGGGTGTGGGGTTTCATCTTTCTATTTTAAATTCAATTGGGATTTTTTGCTCTTAAACCCACATGAAACTAAATCAAAACCATGTGTTGGTCTTAAAATTGGTTGGTCCTAATTCAATATTGATTTATGGACTCCAAATGGACTATCTTAAAATGTTTTATTTGATTAGAGCCATACTATAAACAAAATTGTGAAAATTGATCCCATTATCTCAAATTCGTTTTAACTCAAACATATTGTGAGCATGGCATTTCAAGCTATTAATAGGGACGGCTCTTGTTCTTGATAAGACTATCATTGTTCTTAAACCTTTAAAGCAGGCCCAGTCATGCTTCAAAAGGCCTCATTATTTCAAAATGGGTTCAAGACCCAATTCTCTCTTAATTAGCTTCAAAGACCCAATTGATTCAAAATGTGATTCAAAGCCCAAGGCTTCAATGGCCCAACCAAATGTTTTTAAATTAGAATTCAATTAAATCCATCTTTTTGTAAATAAAGGGATTTTAAACTGTATCATGAAAGCTCATTCTAGTCCTAATATTTTTTTAAAATGGCAGCCTTGTCATGGTACTTTCAAGAATTACACTTTGACCCCATATTTTTTAAGAATTATAATTTAACTACATACTTTCGAGATTTACATTTTAGCCCCCAATTTTCTAAAAGTCACATTTTGGCCCTCATTTCTTTCAAATCCCTTTATCACCCCATTACTTTTAATAAATTTCATAAACTCAACGTTTAATGAATTTTTGGTAGAAGTTTATCTTCTTCAAAGTTCATTTTTATGGACTTTCAGTGAAATCTCATTTTTTCAAAGTCTTAATTTTCACGGGCATTTAGTAGAGATATGTTCTCTCCAATGTCCTAATTCGTTACCCAGGCTTGAAGTGAAAATTTAATTTCCCCTAAATGTCCTAATGTCTCATCGCTTAATCAACTTAATGAAACCAATTTCGAATTATGTTGACTTTGATCCCTTTTGGGGTACGTAGGTACAGGTCTAGTTATTTATTTTTTCATCTTTGTCCATTATTATTTTATTAATAAAAATGAGTAATTTAAATACAGAAAATTATTAAGCACAAACAAGTTAGGGTAACCATCCTTAGGGATGGACGTTGTGGGGTGCTTAACATATTCCCCACACGTAATTAGACTCTCGAACCCTTCTTCTAGTTTCAAGAGCCAGTTTTGCTTTCTTTTTTAGGATCCCAATTATCCTTCTAATTAATTGGTGACGACTCCATTTTTCTCTACGTTTTCCCTCATGCGCCTTAAAGTCATAAAATGATGGCTTTTCACCGGCCGTCGCGTTGTGACAATCATCACCCTTAATCCTTGGGTTAGTAATTTTTTTTGTTTAATGATTTTGAGGATAGTTTATAAAGTTTTTAAATGATTATTTGAGAATAATGTTTTTGAGAATATAGTGTTTGAGAACTTAGACTAATTAGGTGTATCATAATA
Organism: Ceratonia siliqua; assembly: GCA_034509205.1. Taxonomy (NCBI): domain Eukaryota; kingdom Viridiplantae; phylum Streptophyta; class Magnoliopsida; order Fabales; family Fabaceae; genus Ceratonia; species Ceratonia siliqua. The sequence goes on from JASKGM010048507.1 coordinate 6,531, forward strand.
TTCAATATTTGAATTAATTAATTTTTATTTAAAATATTTTTTTTGATTTTATGAAAATAGATTTCAAGTAAATATGTTTTGGCATGGGAAAGAATTATTTTAAAATTTTTTTTAGATAAATAAGTTCTAAGTATTAGAGATTAAACAGGAATGGGAATAAATTCTTATACAGTGGTTGCTATGCACTCCTATCTTTGGGTTGTATCAATATAATCAGCATTTCACTTATTTTTTTGTTTACCTTTTAGTATCAATGAATTATTTTAAAAAAATTTGAAAAAATTTAGATTTTTTCTAGTATTTTTTACTTAGGAAAACAATTTTTAAAAAACTATTGGATGAACAGTATAAGAAATATAAAATAATTCTAAAATAATTCTAAAATAATTCTAAAAAATATCATAGATAAAAAATATCAAATAATACTAAAAAGTAAAAAAATAAAAAATAAAAAATAAAGGGTGTGAGGTTAAAATACTATCCTCCAGTCCCACTTAGCATTTTTAACTCCCAACTCCTATTTTTTTGATCTTTTTGTTTTATATTTTTTAATATTAATTAATTATTTTTTATGTCATATATATTTTTTAAAATTTTTTTATACTTATTATATTATTCATTCAATAATTTTTTTAAATACAAAATTTTTTAAATTTAAAAAAATATATCACATAAAAAATAATTCATTAATATTAAAAAATAAAAAATAAAAAAAGAGATAAAAGGTTACATTACATTAATACAACCCAAAAAATAACATTACAGCATAACCACGACCATTTCCTAACACTAGCATAAGCAACTACATAAATTATAAAAAATACAACTTTCCAACTTCTGGAACTTTCTATAGAAGGCGCCATAATGGACCAATATGGTTCTTAAAAGAAGATAAAAGTTATACTAAAAAATATATTTTTTTAAGCTTATTTTGAAAGATGAACTATAAAATATCCTAAGCATAATAAGAAATCTTTTTTAACATAATTAATTTTAAATTATATATTTTTTAATATGGTTCTTATTAAATAAGATTTCCCTAAGTTAAATTGGGTGCTCCATAACAAATATAACCCTTTGCCATGTAGGGATCCTTCCATTTCATGATCATATAGCATGAGAATGATAAGAATAAAATGTAATTTAATCATTTATTTTGTTCTTTTGTTTCATTATCTTCTTTTTGTAAATAAGAAATTAAGAAAATACTTTGTTCTTTATTTTTATTTTCCCTGATTTATGCAATATTCCAATGAAGTAGAATAATATTGTAATCTTTCTAATAAATTTATTGCCCTCCTTTTCTCCAACTTAATCTAAGTACCTAATTTTGGAAGCCAAGATCCAGTTATGTTGTTAACATGACCAGTCATTTTTGGTACATCATAGTACATAGACAACTTTTAACAAAAAAAAAATGCTGGCTTCAAAAAAATTGTATAAAAAAATGGACTGTGATGTTTAAGGCAGAAGGAGTTAAACCCAGAAGCCCAATAGCCAAGCCAAGCCTATATCTGTGAAAAGAGTAAAACCATTAGCCCAAGTCGTGTTAATCAAAACAACAACCAAAAAGCAAGTGTCCAAGCCCATATATGTTGTAAAGATTAAAGCCCGAATACCATATCACTTCTTTTTTTAAGGCTTTATTGGGAAAAAAAATGTTAAATTTTTTTTTTAAATAAAATGTCAAAAAAAATTTCTCCATTAAAAAATTTTTATGTACAAAAGAAACTTTTTTTCTTTGAATCATATGAAAATTGTTTTTTGTGAGATGGTGATTGGTAATGTGACCATGCCAATTAGTAACGGTAAAAATTAAGTAATGATACTTTTATACTAATATTTTTATACTTTTTTACATCTTATTTTTAATTATTGATATATTATAAAATATTAATGATGATAGATGATAGTAGATAATAGATAATAATAAAATAATATATGTAAGAGGAGGTATAAAAGTAATGTAAGAAAAAATTGTATATGAGTGTCATTACTTGTAGAAATTTACAGTTAACAACACATCTGTCCCTATAATCACGTGAAAAAGAAATTGAAAAATGAGTAAATTAAAATTTTTTCTTATCGAGTCAAATTTTTTTATTAATATTCTATTTTTTGTAATTTAAAATAATTTTTTATCTTTTATATATATATATATATATATATATATATATATATATACTTTAGTTAAAAATTAATAAAAAATTAAAATTGAAAATTATTATTTTGATAAAAAATAAAATAAAAATGATATCCTAGGTAAAAAAACAATTACTTGTGATTATAAAAAACTTATTCAATATATGTGATGACCCCATTGATAAACATTGCATTAAATAGTTCATTAGGGATAGTTTTGGGTTTTTATATAGATAACAAAAAATTAACCATTGGCTGACTGAATTTTTCTTTTTGTAAATTATAGTTATATGTAGCTTGTTTTAAGAATATGAGAAAGATTTGGGTAAGTTTTAAAAATAAATGGAAAGTATAGGGTTAACATAAAGTTTGGTCTTTATAGTTTTAGTTAATTATCAATTTGGTTCTTATAGTTTAATTTTGGCCAATTAAATCCTTATAATTTTCATTCCTATCAATCTGATTCATGTCGTTAAGTTGTTAATTAATACCATTAAATTATAGTATGATAAGACAAAAAAAGTTAAGTGACAATCTTATGTAGTAAAATTATCTCTCTTTCACCATGATTAGGGCACGAAACTTGAAGAATGAGGGGCTTAATGCTTTTGTCTTTTTTCTGTAAGTCGATTAATTAGGTTTTATCATTTTGTCTTCCACTTAATTTTTACTTTAGGTATCTCACTTAGGATTGGCAATGCTGTAATTTTTGGAGTTGCTTGAAAAAGTAGGTTTTTCATTTTTCTTCCACCCCTTGGATATGGATGTGATAACTAAATTATGAGTGAAGCTTTCTTGGATTCCCACGTATGTGCTAGTATTGTAAGATCAATGATGGAACAGTTTCACTCACAAGACTCACATGAAAAGATAATGGTTTGAATACAGAACATAATTCAAAACTAATAATAAATACAAGAGAGAGAGAGAATTTTGCCACTTATAATTTTCACCTGAATCTTTTTTTGCCATGTCAAACTTTAATTTAAATGTGTTAGCTGACAATTTAATAGTATGGACTAAATTAACAATAATGAAAATTATAATGACTCAATTGACCAAAATTAAACTACAAGGCTAAATTGACAATTGACTGAAACTATAGGGATCAAACCTTATGTTAACTCGAAAATATATGTAAAATCAACAAAAATAGAAAGGAGGTCTGAGTATTACTCATAAAATTGTTAACAAATATGTCACAACGTGACAGCCGGTGAAAACCATTATTTTATGACTTTGGGCGCGTAAGGGAAAATGTAAAAAAAAATAGAGTTGCCACCAATTAATTAGAAGGATAATTGAGATCCTTAAGAATAAAAGAAAACAAGACACCGACCCTTGAAACCAGATGAAGAGTTTGGGAAGTCTAATTACGTGTGAAGAAAGTATTAGGTATCATACAACATTTATCCCTAAATATTATCTTAGATTATTTGTGCTTAAAAATTTAATGTATTTTAATTACTCTATTTTATATTAGTGTGATGATACAAAAAATAAAATATGAAAGAACCAGATTTGTCTTCCTATGTAAGTGCCTACGTACACCAAAATGGATTAAGATCAACGTAATTCAAAAATATTTTATTAAATTAATTAAGTGAGATGTAGGATTTCTTGCCTAGGAATATTAGGACATTAGGAGAAATTAAACTTTCACTTAAAGCCTTGAAAAGAAGTTAGCACATTTGCAGAGGACAAACCTTCACTAAAAGCATATAGAAATTAGGATATTGGAAATAATAACCTCCACTGAAGGCCTATGTAATTAGGACATTAGGGAAAAATGAATATCCGCTTAATGTCCATAAAAGTTAGGATTTTGGGGAAGATCAACTTCCACTAAAAGCCTATAACACTATAGGAGAACAATTTTCCACATAATATTTGAGAAAAAAAATGTCAAAAATGAGAGAGATTTATTATTCCTAGTCAAATCCATATTTCCAAAAATTTTGGGGCAAAACTAGAATTTATGAAACATTTGGGGTCCAAATGAAATTTATGAAAGTATTAGGGGTCAAAATGTAATTTCTAAAAGAATTAGGGCCAAAATAAAATAACTTAAACTGTTTGGGTCAAAAACAACATTTTCAAAGAATAATACAAATGAGTATTGGGCCTATTGAAACCCATTATGAAAATATTACTTTGATTGGGCCTTTAAACCCCTATTGATAAAGATGAACCCTTTAGACCACTATTGAAAAATAATTTGAATAAACCTTTAAATGTTTTTAGAAAAGCAAGCTAATTGGGCCCTTGGAGTCCAATATTGGATTTTTGTCATTTTCAAAAATGCTACTTTGGGCCTTAAGAGAAACCCCAATCGCTCTGTTCAAACCGTATTCTTCTTCTGTGTTTCTTCTCGCTATTTATATCCCCCAGAAGAATAAGATCTTGGTATGCCCAGAAGAAATCCCACGGATAGTTTTAACGAGGCTATAGCGCATGGCGGTAATAGAGATCTGAATCAGAGTAGAGGCGTGTGGTTGCAGAGGATGAAGTTGTAAAGAATCAGAGTAGAGGGGGGACCAGCGGCTAAAAATGAACAGGAGGAGTTGTTGAACCCAGAGGTTGCAGCTTGAAAGGGGCCGAGAGATAAATGAGGAAGCGTATGAATGATTGATGTGTGATCATGGGCTTGTTGAAGGAGAAGACCAAATGAAGAAGCCTGAAAACAATGTGGGTGTGATAGAGCAAGTGGCATGAAGGAAAGAGAGGAAGATGTGTGGGTGATGAAGTGAAGCAGATGGTGCAAATTTGATGAGTGCAGTACGTGAAGAGGAGATGAGAGGTTGACAACTGCCAAGGGCAACCTAGGTTAAGTGATAAATAGAATGGGTCATGGAACAGGCTTAAGAGTGGGCTAAACCAGTTTGATTAAATGGCTGGGATTGCTAAGAGCCTATTTGGCCGAAAATGGGTTGGTGAAGTGTTCGATTGAGGTGTTTATTGGTTGATGGTGTTGGGCTTGACAGAAATTGGTTAAAAATAGTAAGAAGAAAAGGGTATTAGACTAAAGGCTTAGGTGAATTGGGCTACGACTTTAAGTGGGTTAAAAAAAATGAATGAACTGTATAAAGTGTGTTAATGGGTTGTTGGGTGAACAAAAGGAATTGGGTTGTTGAAAATAAAAGAAAATGGCAAACATGTTTTGTTTTTGCTTTTGTATGTTATAGTATTTTTGTAATTTTTGGATTTCTGAATATTTAAATAAAAAAAATAAATAAAATGCCGGACAAACTTGGATGTTTATAAAATCTTATACTATATCCATTTTTTCCTAAAAATTTTCAATGAGCCTAATTTAATGCATAATAAATAATTAAAAAGTTAAATTAATACTTTTAAAAATTTTATAATACGGTAGTTTAATGTAAGTGTTTTAAAACGAAAAGGGATATGAATATGTTTTATAAACTTTAGAGGAAACTTTAAGTATAAATTGAAACTAAAAAAGTATGAGCATATGTTTTAAAAGTTTAGAGGAGGTAACTATAATTTCCTGATCAAATAATTCATTATCAACGTGACGGCCGGAGAAAAAGCCATCGCTTTATAACTTTGGGGGCGTAAGGAAAAATGTAGAGAAAATAAGAGTTGTCACAAATTAATTAGAAGGATAATTAAGTTCCTAAAAAAAAGGAAAACTGGCCATTGGAACCAGAGAAAGGGTTCGAGAGTCTAATTACGTATAGGAAAGGTGTTAGGCACCCCACAACGTCCATCACTAAGGAGGGTTACCTTAAATTGTTCTTGTTTTAAAAATTTTAATTTATTTAAATTACCTCTTTTTATTAATAAAATAATAATGGACAAAGATGAAGAAATAAATAACTAGACCTGCCTTAACAAATAAGTGCCTACGTACCCTGAAAGGGATCAAGCAACGTAGTTCGGAATATTTGGGTAATTTGATTAGGTGAGATGCATGATTTCAGACTGAATAATGTTAGGACATTAGGGGAATATAAAATTTCACTTAAAGCCTGGAAAATGAATTAAGACATTGGGAAGGATATACCTCTACTAAATGCTTATGGAAATTAGAACTTTGGAGAACATAAACTTCTACTAAAAGTTCCTTAAGTCACTGGGATAAAAACAATAATTTATGAAAATATTGGGTCAACAATGAGATTTATGAAAGTAATGGGGAAATAGTGAAATTTGTGAAGGAAGTGGGGTCAAAACACAATTACTAAAAACTAAGAGGGTCATAATGCAATTAATAAAAGTAATTGGGCATAAATGAAATTACTGACATATTATGGGTCAAAACGTAATTATTTGAAAATGTAAGGGTTAAAATGCAATTACTAAAAAATTAGGGTCAAAGTGATTTTTTTTTTGGAAATGTGGAATTTAGAAAGCAGATCAATTATATTTTTATAACTCTTTAATTAAGCCATTGAAGCCATGTGAAAAGTGATATGCTATGAAATTTTTTTCTTTTGAAATATTTAAATAGGTCATTTTATTCAATAAAGACATAAGTGGGCCTTAAACCCCTTTGGACCAATTGGGCTTTTAAAGCCTTTTTAATATTCATTTGGCCCCTAGAGCCCTTTTGAAACAAAATGATTATAAAAAAATATTTATTTGACTTATAGTTAATTGAGCCTTTGGAACCCACATGCAAACGTACATTAAGCCAGTCACAAGATAGTCAAAAAAACTTTTCATGACAAGCAAATACCGCATATTACAATCACTTTTAGACCCTTAATTGCCATCCCAATATTAATCCTATCCTCTAAGAAATTATCCCTCGGCCTTTATGTTCAAAATTTATATTTCATTGCAAACTCAGTGAATTTAGGGCCTAGTCATCACTGCATACCCGAAGGGAATTAGGTGTTAAGTTACAAATCATACGATAACTCTTAAGGCAGAGAGGCTGTGATTGTTCATTATGTCATAATGCAAAGTTCTTAAAATCCAGAGTATTGATGTATATAAATCCTAAACAAGCTAAACCCAATCTATACATTGTGAGGAAACAGTAGGTCCATGACTATAGGGAAGGAAAGGTTTCAGAATGACAAATCATAGTTTGATTAACCCACAGGACTAGAAACAAGACCATTCACAATTAGACCAGAATGTAAATGATATATGGAGAACCAAATTTAGAAATTAAATCTGATTCAACACATACAGTAATCAAAACTAATAACAATCAATTTCATAAACTTGTAAGAAGGGTAACAGTGGGTAATCGAAATAGAAATGAAGCGAGAAGGGGTTTGACTAAAAACCAACAACTAAAATGTTTCAATCTGACTAAACAAGCACACCAGTTATAACTAACAGAGTTTGAAATGTATTTCAGTTTCAACCACAAATGAGGGTTTACATAATGACTAAATCAGAAATCAAAGGATGTGTTTTGATTAATGTCATCCTAAACCAAAGTAAACAGATCAATACGTTTCCACCAAAATCAGAAAATAAGATAGAGTAGCTCATACCCAACAGACAAATTACTCTAAGATTCAATGCTAACGTACAAAAAATTAAGGGGAAGCTTTCTAATAACATCTCAACCTATGATAACTTATCAGAGTAACAAGTCCCAATTGATACCTCAAACTAGCCTCAAGAATTAATCCAAAGAATTACATACCCGAGAATCATGAAAAATAATTAGAAGATTAAAGGGAGATTTCTTTAAATTTAAACAGAGGCAACCACGAATTAAGATATTAACAAATCTAAAGAAAATGGGGCCATTATCAATTGAGCAGACTACATAACATTATTATCAAAATTTTGGTGAACTAAATTTCTCATGAACTTAGACTATCAGCAACCCATATTCTGAAGCAAACTCACCCAGTTAGTTAGCACCACTTCGAAGTTAGCTCGTTCAATATCTGACTGACTTCCCCTTTAGTTCTCCTGATTCAACCTCTGATCTCTCTCTGTTTCAGGACTCCTTCTTGGCTCTCGATTTGTGTTTTCTCCGAAGCTCTCTATTTTTTCTCACTGTTGGGTGTCCTCATTTCTTCGTGTTCTTTTCTTTTTATAGCCAACAAGTCAGAGGATAGAAATTAATTCCCTTCAATCAAATCCCTCACGCTACGACGTCAACCGAAGTAAAAGGAGCAAATAAATTTAAGGTTTCCCCATTAATGGTGAAAGAGAGATAATGGCGATTCAGGGAAGAAAAGAGGAGAGGTTCGCGGCGACCTTTAGGTGTGGTTACGGCCAGAAATCGTGGTGCTGAGAAGGGTAACCAGAAATTAGGTGCGTGATTACGGTTGGGGAAATTAGATGGGGAGGAAAAGGAAGGCGCGCTTTAGAGGGAGCAAATGGCAGTCTCATGCCTTTGGATGATCAGAAATCAAAGGGGGTGCCGAGGATTAGGGATTTAGGACATTACGGGTTGGGGGTGAATTAATGGGGTTGGACCTGGGTCATTGGGTTGGTGGATCCGGTTTGGGATTGGGCTAGACTGTTATTGGTGGGCTGGACATTTTTGGCTGCAAACAAAAAATAATTTTAGGCTCATTTTCCCTCTATTTTTTTTAATTTTTTTAAATATATATTTTTTGATTTTTGATTTATTATTATTATTTAATTGTTATCATATATCATTTTGTTTTCTTTTTGTGAATTTTACCTTTTTTTGATTTTATTAATTTTCTTTTGAGAGAAATTTATTAATTTTAATGAACCTCTGGATAAAATTAGGTGTTTATATTCATCGTATAGGATTTGGTTATAACGCACTTTAAAAATGAAATATAAATAATTAACTTTGACGAAAAAAGATTAAAGAAACAAGTTCTCACTTATTCATGAATTATTATTCAGTTACTTATATGATATAGAAATTTCAATCATATATTTTTTATAAGAAAAGTTTTATAATGAATATTTTATTCTCTAAAGTACACTCTACATTTTCAAGTATATTTTTCCTATTTGATAAAACAAATTTGGAAATTCTCGTTTGAAAACCACACCAAGATATTAGTAACGTCAAAATGAATGGCTTGTGGGCTAACTTGCTTAGCTTGTTATTTGGATGAGCTTGGACATAACTTTTCCTAACTTGTTTAAATGCGGGTTTACGTATGTTGACTCGTTTAGCCCGCTGGTCTCCCATTTTTTAATACATATGCATTTTTATGTTATGCGTAGTTAAAAGTCCTTTATATAATATTTGAGGATAATATTATATTAAAAATATAATATTTGTGTTATATATGTGTAATAAACAAAAAGAACTTAGAGATATTTTTTTTAATATATTGCTTACTCTAATTTGTTATAAATAAGAATGTATTTGGTATTTGGAACACTTAAAGAATAAGAATTCAAATTGATTTGAATTTTGAATTTATCATTTTATTTGGTTAGATAAAATTTAAAGTGAAAGTCAATTCGAAATAATACAAATTATGAAATTCAATTGAAATCTATAAACCTTCATATTTATTCGAAGCACAAAAATTAATTAAATAAAATAACCCATTTAAATTCATTTATAAGAATTCAATTGCATTCTCAACAAATATGGGTTCCAAACACATCTTTAACTAGGTATTTACTCAACAAACACTATTTTAGAGTCTTAAACTACATAATGCAACATTTGATTTTAATATAATTATCATGTTATATTATTTTACTTATTAGAATTTATTTTATTTCAAAATTTAACTACATATTTTTTAGGCTAACTTCATAAATATAAACTTAGACACTTGATATGCATTTATATTATCATTCAAAATAATTTATTCTTATATTACATACACACCTTGTGCTATTATATTAATTTTTTATTTTATAAAATGCAAAAAAAAGAAAAGTGAATTGTGTGCTTGGCTGTTTAAAGCATGCAAGCTATTAGGGCGGCTTGGCATCATTTGTTTATTAAACAATTCAACCCACCCCTTTTAAGGGCTGGGCCATCATGTGCTGAGTTGAGCCTTGTCGGGCAAGAGTGCTATAGGCTATGTATCCCAAATGCCTTCATAGAAGCAAGTTGGAAATTCGCAAAGCTTTATAACAGAATGTGGATTTCATGTAGTTGAAACCTAACTGCACAGGATGTGGTTGAAGAGGTTGGGTCATTCAACGCAAGTTAGACGGCCATGATCTTGTCAATTTTTTTTTAAAAATGTGTCTTGTAATACGTGTAGAGAAAAAAAATTAAGATTGAATTATGACTGTCTAATGCACGGTTACACTGGAACGTGCAATTGCACGGTATCTGGGTCATTTATAACTCTCTTTGATTCATCCTTTTCAAATCTTCAAGTTTAGTTCTAAATCAACACACTTGAGAAAGACTTGTAGTTAATTTGATTCATTTTCTTATATTCATTGCTTTACAAAAAGTGAGGTAGGGCATTATGCCTTTTTATGGCAGTATGTCTCTCCCAATTTATGGCATACGAATAGCTTACTAGATTAATAACATTTAATGTAAACATTATTAATCCCATAACATATATGACTTAAAACTCTATCGTTTATATCTTGTAGGTGCATGCGGCTCCGATCCTGTCAAAGGATCGATCCTACTACACAAAGGTTGTTAGATATCTGGCGCGCCCCATCCACAGCCCTTGTAGGCCCAACCAGCCCTTTAAAGGCTATGGTTTGGGCAGGCCGACTCATTTACTTTTATTTTAGACTTAATTATAATTTTGTTTCTCTTAATTTTATTATGAATAATATAATTATCATAATTTTATTAAAATTATAGCAAAGTTACAATTTTGGTCCCTAAAATTTCATCTTGAGGGATTAAAACTGCAACTTTGATAAAATTAGGGAATCATATTGTTCAGAATGAAATTAGGATGATCAAAACTACAACTTGGACAAACTAAAAGGACAAAAATGCAATTAAGCATTTTTTTTATATTTAAGTCTATATACTTTTATTTATTTTAATTTTAATTATTTACCATTTGAATTTATATCTTTAATTCATGGTAAAATAAAGTGTAGAAATTTTAACATTATATTTGCACAAGTATATATTATTGTTATTTGTTAACCAAAATAAAAATTTAATTTTCTGATATAAAATTGTTTAACTTAATCTCAAATTCCCATATTTTACTTAAAGAATGTTCGAAAACTATGTACTGAAAACTTTACATGTTTTTATTTTAAGTATAAGTTGATAAACTAATAATAAGAAAAATTATCATTTGGCCAAATAATACATAAAAAACAACTGATATTTAAAATTTACAAAACAATTATTTTCTTAATGTGACAAAATAAGATAAATCTTTTAACAAAATTATAACAAGTATTTTTATATGTTTTTCAAAAATACTTATATATAACTTCATTAACGAAACAAAGAAAGTAATAATTATAAAAGTAAATATAACGACTAGCGTACTTTGTTCATGCCTTTGAGCTCGGTCAATTCTTCTGTCTATGCTGGGTTTTTATTAGGTGTCACGTGAAAAAATTTTAAAAATAAATATTATAAAATTTTATAACAAAATTAAACATAAATAATTAATCAATCATAAACCATCAATCATCTTTAATAATTATATAAAATTTTTATACATAACAAAATACCATTAATTCATCATATATTTAATCTTCACAAGATAATAGCATAAAATTAAAATCAAAAGGATTAATTAATCATCTTTAATAATTATATTTGAATCTTGATTATATAAATTATATGCAATTGTTGAGTTATCTTATTCTTCTTCATTTACAAAGTATAAATTACTATCAAAGTTAGTAACAATAATGATAATAAAAAAAATTAAAGTTAATAAGCTTACCATTATGAACAAAATTATGCAACTAATTATAGGTACAAAGAAGGGTTTGTATATGATTTCTAAGAAGAGAATATCGGTATTTGCTAAGAACATGTGTATCAATGCTAAAAATCGATTTACTATAAATTAATATTTATGATATTTCTAATATTGTAAGACATTTAAATCTTTAAAAAATTGAGGTAGTAACTGATAAGACACTAAGAGTTTAAAACTAACTAGTCTAAGAAAGTAAAAAAAAAAAAAAAAAAGAAGAGGGCCAACTAAGCCCTTGCCAAGCCAAGTCTTAAACGAGTTAGATCAAAAAGACTTTAATTTTTTAGGATGTTTTTTTTTTCAAAATCTATTAAGGATTATGATTGACTTATCAGACCCGACTCTAATTGACACACTTAATTTTTATTGATATATCCTTTCTAACCTAAAAAAAAAAAAAAACCAGGCCTTATTTAACCCTAGGTTGACTAAAGTAGGTTTGGATGGTCATAATGGTCATTTGAAAATTGTTTTTATTTATAATAATTTTGTTTTCTAATTTTTTCTTAAGAAATTTAATATACTCCCAATAAATATTAATTTTATATAAATTCTTTGAGTTGAAACTTGTATATATGGGAGAAGTACTTGTTAAACTCTCTCAAGTGCAAAAAAAAATGTTGATTTATTAATAAAAGATATTATTGTAAACTTCAAAATTTGATTTAATTTTATCAATTTAAAATATATTTAAATTATAACATTCAATAAATATTTTTTTTATATTTTATATTTTATTATTATTTAGTAATTATTTATCAATTATATTTATTATAGAGAGAAAGACTCGGAAATATAATTTAGGGAATTTTGTACTTTTCCACCTTAATCTTTAGTTGTTATTGCAATTTCCTCCCTAATCTATTAATTGTAGCACATTGCACCCTAAACTATCATAATTTAGTCAAATTACTCCCATCGTTTAATTAAGTGTTAAGATTAATGATTTTATTTAACATGAGCTAGTTATGCAATTAAAAAAATTGATAGAAAAAAATATAATAAAAAGTATTATGTAAAATAACACAAATATCATAAAAATAAATAATATGAAATCTCTAATTAACTTTTATTTTTTATTTCTATGAAGTTTCTTTTAAGAATAAAAATAAAAGTTAATTAAAAATTTTATATTATTTATTTTTATGATATTTGTGTTATTTTGTATAATAAATTTATTATATTTTTTTTCTATTAAATTTTTTAATTACATAATTAGTTCATGTTAAATAAAATTATTAATCTTAACACTTAACTAAACAGTAAGATAATTTGACTAAATTATAATAGTTTAAGATGTGATATGCTACAATTAATAAATTAAAAAAAAATTATAATAATAACTAAAAATTAAGATGAAAAATCCCTTTAAATGAAAACATATTTTCACATAATAGCCCTCGAACTATAGATAATAGACGGCATTGGTCAAGGAATTCCGAATGCGAAGCGGGTGAATGCGCTTCCCCTGCAATAGCCCACTTCTACTCTATTTCGCTGCCTCCAATACTAGCATCCTCTCCGAACTTACTCAAACCCTAGACCAGGGCCAGCCTCATACAGGGCTATGGCGTTCAAGCACCTTCTCACCGTGGCTCGGCGCTCCCAACCACGCTCCGCTCTTTTATTCGCATCCCAGACCATCCGATCCTCTTCTACTTCACCGGCGGTGTCTACGCCGTCGTCTCTTCCTTCTCCTCCGCCGCCAAATGTCATGATCTACGATCGCCTCGCTGAGGCAGTGAAATCGAAGCTCAAACAGCTCGAAAACCCAGACCCACGTTTCCTCAAATACGGCTCACCTCGCCCCACTTTATCGGACCACACCCGGATCCTCTCCGCACCTGAAACCCGCGTCACTACCCTTACGAACGGTCTCCGAGTAGCTACAGAGTCCAACCTTGCCTCCAAAACTGCCACTGTCGGCGTTTGGATTGATGCTGGATCGCGTTTTGAGACGGAGGAGACCAACGGGACTGCTCATTTCCTCGAGCACATGATCTTCAAGGGGACTGAGAAGAGGACAGCCCGTGAGCTGGAGGAGGAGATTGAGAA
>JASKGM010048527.1:0-56624 GCA_034509205.1 Ceratonia siliqua
AAGAAGAACCCTAAATTTCCTTCCTTACCTGAAGCTTGTAATCGTTGCAATCAACCAAATCAACGGCTACAATGAACCTGATTGTCACAGGCGAGCAGTTGAAGAAGAAAACCCACGTCGACGGCGACTGGCGGTGGCCGGAACTCGGAAGCAAGAGCTGCCTAGAACCCACTCGATAGTTAGAACTCAGAGCCTCGGAGCCGGATGGGTTGCGTTTTGCACTTTTGCGCCTTTGCAGATTGCAGTTTTGCTTTTGCCTTTGCGTTTTGGTTCAGAGTATTATAAAATATCAATTATAAAATACTTAAAATATTTAAAAATTTAAAACAATCAAACATATATATTAATATATATTAATATATATATATATATATTATATTAATATATTATTCTAACCTACGGTTCGGTTCGGTTAAACCGTAGGTTAAAATAATTTTAACCGCTGACCGAACCGTTAAATGCCCTCTGGTTAGGTTTTAACCGAACCAAACCGTGTTCTTCATTGGTTAGGTTAGATTTCACCATTGGTTTGGTTCGGTTCGGGCGGTTTATCAGGTTAAACCGCCCGTTTGCACAGCCCTAGAACATTCAGCTGGTGACTTATAATGAAAATACAACCTCTCTTTTAGCAAGCTTGCAAGATAAGCAAAAGAGTTTTCTCATCAGCAATAGGGTCATCTTCATAAGATAGATATAACGAGTTATTGATAATTTGGAATCCATTTTTAAGAGATTAATAACCGTAAACTGCTGAAGCATGTGAAATGCTGCCACCAACCTCCTCATAGGCCCATGCATTCCGCCCACAAATAGGCTGATCACCAGAAAATTTCCTAAAGAACTCCAAATGATGAAGACTATTTTTCTCAGTCTTAACTAAGGTAGTAATATATGTAACTTGATCAGGTTTGATTTTACAAAGCTAATTTATTCTTGCTATATCAACCTTTGCTGTTGCAACTCATTGAACAAATGTGGGCTTAAACACCACTTCTTTTTGTGAGATCATCTTCAAGTTTTTTTTTTTTTTTTTGCTTTAGTAGGTCTTGTATTTTTCAGACAACTCAAGTTTTTTGGGCTTCACGTCATCAAACTCTTTTTTACTAGGATTCATATTAACACCTTGCATTATTTCTGTTTTAGTGCCCATGGTTCCTCTTGCCAAGTCAGCTTCTGCTTTTATATGTTGAACCCCTTTAAGAAGCAAGGTATTTTTAGAAGAAATAGATGATGTATACTCTGCTTCTGTTGGTGATGATGTCAAAAGAAATGCGGTAGATAAAAGACATTGTTCCTGAAAACACGAAATTTCTCTAGTTTTTGCTTTTCCATTGCCTGCAAACTCTTCTTCATTTGATGTTGTAGTGTTAGCTTGTTCAAGCCTCTGAAAAACATGATTTGTCACTTCCTTTTGTTTTAGCTTCAGTAGCATTGACTTTCTTCATGCCGAGGTGTTCACTTGTCTCTTGTTTGGTGAATAATTCTCCCTTAGTCGTTATTTCATTTCTTCCCAATCGAAGACTTCGGCTGAGTGCGGCGCAGCTTCTCCACCAGATTTGTGCCAATTCCTTCAGTTTAAGTCAAACACAATGTACTTTTTGATCCTATGATACGACTGTCGAAATAACCTTTGATAGTCGTTAACCATTCTTTGAAGGCCTTGGAGTCTAACCTCCCATGGAAGTAGGGTACGTACTACCACCCTCACACTCTTTATCAGATTATCAAGGTGTGGTCTTTCTGTTCCCTTTCCTCTTTGGTGTCGTGAGGATTCTCTTTGGGCACATCGATATCGAGTTCCTTGGTTTCCAAATTCCCTTGCAAATCCATCATCAGCTTTACTTCTTCATCTCGATCTGGCAATCTACCTTCTTCCCAAGCTCAACGTTTGTCCATATTGTCTAGACGATGGTTTATTTGTTTAAGCACCATTGTGATCTGAGTTATTTGCTGTTATAGGTTAGGTTATTCTGACAGTGGGTCATTTGCCATTGCGTTGGAGCGATCGCTTTAAGTTACCAGCATGTAAATGGAGCTTGAGTTTAGCTCTGATACCAAATTGATGCCAATGACAAGACAAATAAAGAAACTGGATAATACTTCTGATATTCAATCACAAAATGGAAGTTACAGCAACATTTCCAATGATTCAATATCTCACTAGCTCAAAGGTAAGAGAATCAGTATCATACTGCAGGTTCAAAGATGAAAATATAGAATCACTCTGCTCAGACTGCTCTAATACCAATTAATGCAAATGCCTATGCAAGAAAGCTAGAATCACAGGGAAATATATATGGAAACATTGAGATCTATATTTAACTTGCAAAGTAGAGGTCACTGTTACGAGAAATTGAGAAACAGATCCAAGGAAATTGTTACAACATAAAGGATTGACCTTACACCAAAAGATAGATAGAAGGAGCTTGGTATCACACCGAAGAATAAAGGAAAAGGAACATAATCACTTTGCCATGGTGGGAACAAATCCAATTATTTGTCAAAACAAAAGTTAATCCATCTACTAAACAACAGAGATTCACAATAAATACCAAAGCTTTGCCAGCTAGGACAGAAATGATAACTAAAAAAAAGCTAATATGAAGTCAAATAATAAAAGTCAGTGGACATAAGTGAGTTGACTAAAACTCCCATTGTTGAGCTGGAGTGTAGTGTTTACATCACCCAGCTTCTTTTAACTAGATCTTTACGACTAGTTATGCCCAAATGCCTCTATTCTTACTTCATTTACTTCTATTGAATGGTAAACCTTTTTTCCTTGTGGCTATTTGCCAAATCTGGTTAGAAGCGTCACCCTCAATAATTTTCGGTCTGTGTTAGCAATTCAGCAACTTTTAAAGGATATCAAGGTGGCCTGGAAGGGATCAAAGAAACTCTCTTGTTCGTTCTACTACATAGGTCAAGTGGGTTTTGTCCTTTCCAGGCTCCCATCAAAATAAACATCAATGGCAGTTCTTATGGTAACCCTAGTTCATCAGGCTTTGGTAGGTTGGTTCGTGATTCCTCTACATGGGAATTGGGTTCTCGATTATTCTTCCAAGATTGGCATCTCATCAAATTTGTGTGCTGAGTTGTTAGCTCTACGGTTTGCTCTACTAATGGCAAAGTAGAATGGCTACTCATCTTTCATTGTATGTGGAAACTGATTCTTTGGAAGCAATCCACCTTTGTAAATCAAAGCTCCCTCCTTGGCATCCACATTATTTCCTATTATCAGACATTAGAAACCTTTGTGATGAGCTTGAAAACCCTCAAATCATCCATACACTTAGAGAAGGAAACTCAAGTGCTGACCTTCTGGTCAAATATGGAGCCCCTCAAGATTGTGAACTGAAATGGTGGCTGCATCGCCTCATTTTCCTTTTCTTTTTTGTTTTTCTTCTTCCCCATTACCAAAAAAAATGCATTTATTTTCATGAAAAAATGCGTTAATTTGCTTATGTGTTTTATAATTTTATAGATAAAGATTAAGTCATCCATCTTATAATATTATATTAAGATATTTGAAATGTTATTTGTACACTACTCTTACACTTCTTCTCATATATATTATTTTATTATTATCTATCATATATTATGATCATTATGATAAATTATTTTACAATATATCAATGGTTAAAAGAAATATGTAAGAATAATGTACAAAAAGGTAGTGTACAATAACATTACTCTTTGCATAATTGAGTTCAAGTATAAATGATCTTATCAAATGTTTTATATATAAATAATATTTTTGTTATATAATTTTTTTCCTAAAGTGTAAAATATATAAATTATAAAATTTATTAACCGAGCTAGCTATTAACAAACCTAGTCCTCCTGAATGGAATAATTAATAAAAGAGTTTTGAATTAGACTAAAGCTCGAATTAAATACAATCGTAAAGAAAAATAGAATAAAAGATTGTAAAATAAGTGGGCAAATCTTACTTTTAGTAGTACTTTATCCCATTAATAATTCTATTAATTATGAAATTTTCTTTTAATTCATCTAATATAAAAAATTGTATTTGAGTAAAGATATACTACTACTTGAAGGTACCTTCGAATTCTACTTGTATTTAGCTTTTCCCTACATTGTGTAGATTTGTCTCAAATTCTTTTGCCATTTAGGGGCAGATGATAAAGAGATCAGTTTACAAGTCATTCTTTGATAAAATAAAAAGAGGGAAAAGAAAGTGAGAAAAAGAAAGAAAAAGGGTGAGATTTGACAAGGTTGGGGCCATGTGAGAAAAGGAATCACGAGGAATTCATGGGTTTATATTTAGAATGTTGGGGTCATGTGCTAAGGCTAAGAGCTATAGCAAAAAAGACCCTTTATTTCAAAAATAGAGCAATGTTCAAGACATTTTAATTTGAAGTCTTAGCACATGTGTATGATTCCATTACCTTCGGAAAGGCCCAAGTTTCATAAAGAAGTTCTTAAACAACATCTTTCACTGCCTTGGATTCTAATTAAAGTGGGCAAAAGAATGCGTTTTTGGAGTACAATTGACTCAGGGCCACCACAGGTGCGGTGGGTGAGCGTGACCATGAAGCTTATTCCAGCGATATTCATAGTAATTCAGCACGAGAACAAGATCATGTCAATTATGGCCAGAAAACTATGAGTGCCATGTTTGTGCAGTTAACTGTTGTGCTAAAATTTATCATTCTCAATGAAAACAATAAAGATACTTTATTAAAAGGTGAAATCAATTTGTTCGATATATGTAATGATCAAAAGCTTTCAAAATGGGGTGGATTTTCACCAACCAAAAATGATAGAATTATTCTGCTCTCTCTTCCTACTGTTTTATTCGCAGTACTACTGATTGCTATTGCTATTGCTAACCTAGCTAGCTTGCAATTCCACTTTGTAATTCTGCTTAATCATGACTTTTCTTTCTTTCGCCTACAGTGCCATTCTCAATTTGTAAAAGCCAGAATATGCGCATCTCTACCATCTGCAAAACATTATTTCTTTCTTCCTTTCTAATGCAACCCATAAAAAAGTACCATTCTTGTTGATTAACAAGAAAGTTATGTGCAGTTAATAATTAATATGTTTCTTAATTCTTTAAAGATATCTGCAAAGTATCCTTTCTTTTCCAAAGTTATATTTTCAGTGTCAGTTAAAGGAACATATTAGAAACTTAGAATGACTCTGAACTCACAAACTGCAAAAGGTTGCTACCTACTGTACTTCACCTACTAAAAGCTCTCATTTAATTTGCTTGTTGTAATTTATAGGTATATTAGCCCTCCAGTTTTAGGGACTGACCTCGATCACTCTGAAACATTTATATCTATTGCATATAAACTGACACAGTGGCATTATATATATACTGCATATAAACTTTTATATATATATATATATATATATATATATATATATGAGATTCATGGAAACTAAAACAAGAAAGACCTGAGAAAACTTTCTTCAAGATTAATTAATGACCTTCTGCTTCAAGAGGGTTGGATCGGGGTTGTCTGGACTAAAGAAATGGATCGGGATGTATGAAATTTTAGATATGAAATATGAATTTCAATCATGCTTGACTAACTTTAATTAACAAGGAAACCACAAGGCCTTTTTTGGCTATATACAAGAATATATATATCACCTTGGATTGTGAAAAAATATGACATGAAAACTGCAAAAGGGCTAGCTATTGCCAAAGACTGATCAGGATATATAATTACAACAACAAAAACAAATTGTGTCTTAAAATGATTTAAAAGGTTAATTAAAGAAAGATATGATTGAAGAAACCTAGGTAAGAGCAAAAGGGTTAATTCATATATATATGGAGTATGGACTTACAGGAATTATGCCGGCCAGTGATCTCTCTTTCAGCTACACAATATGAGCTTTGATGGTTTGTGATGCAGAAATTAGGTGGAGTTGCTCCACCATAACCCATATAAGACAGAGAAGCCACCAAAGGAAGAATCCAAAGGGATAGCATGATCCCAATTTGTGGGAAGGGAAATAGCGACAGAGATTTGGGATCAATGCGATCCCTTTGGATGCCTCCTCCAGTTGCAGTAGATTAATACCCAAGCATCATCTTCTTAATTCTTCACACTCTAAACCCTTTCCTTTCTCTCTCTGGGGTGTGTGTCTGTGTAGGAAAGTGGGTTTGAGCCTTTGAGGGAGAGGCTTCAATGTAAAGAGAGCAAGTGCTTAAATTATCGAAGACTCTCGGATTTTCATTTTTCTTTAATTTATTCGAATTAATTTCTATGAATTATTTATATTTCTTTAGATTCGCCAAAATCATCCGATTTTTTTTCCCGAAATTTATATTTATTTAGAAGTAGACCCCATTCCCTAACAATCGAGATAGATGGAAAGAAATTTTACCTGGTTGTGGGTCAGCTATTCATTACTGGAAATTCTCAACTAGTTGGCCACCAATATATTAATTCTATTCTCTTCAAAAATTTCCCCCTTTATATTTAAATGAAGGTTTGTGGTCCAATCCATGTTCCCACTCACACCAAACTCTATTAATACTTGTTTCACAAGGTTCACATTATAACGCTCATTACTGAAACTAATCAAATAATGGGAATTTAAACTCAAGACTTCACTGTTTAAGAAAATGAGGGTCTTATCATACTATTAATTACCTCAATATATATCGTGGCACATAAAATATTGCATATTTTTTTATCCCTTAATTAGTAGAGATTTCTTAAATTAAACTATAAATTATTTGGTTTTTTCTTTTGGCAGCTTAAGCTAAATAGTGATGAACTGATTGTTATTTACATGAATGTAACTTTAATTTGGAGTATTATATAGTTGAAGCAGTTTAATTAATTAATTAGTCAGAAAACTTGCATTCTTCTTCTTAGATTTCTCTCTTTTATTGAGCAGACAAGTGTATAATGGGTAGCAAAGAGAGAAGCCCTTGCTTCGTTCCAAGCCAGTAAATTTGCACATGGTTAGGCACCAATAAAGAGGGATTTTATAGGTGTGTAGATCCTTGCATATCTTTTATATTTGTTTCTCTCCATCTGATGTAATCTTCCCCACATGATCTTATAATATGGCTGATTATAGGTGTAAAAAAATTAGATCAATTTCTTGAACAAACAGACACGTACTTGTGAGACCACATATATACATGCTTGTCAATCATTCGTAAAGTTTGAGAATTCAACCCTTTTCTTTTTTACTACATGTACGCAAATAATACTTCAACTTTAGCAAAATCACGTGAAACTGTCTTGTTTAATTTGTCTGCAGACAAGAAGCTACTGCACATTGATGACTGCGTGCCTTGCATGCGAGATTCAACTATACCCATGTACTGCATATACCTATCTATAATTCAATACATACAAGAAGCACTGAGAATGAGAGCAAAGTGGTGCTTGCTAGTGCTCCAGAACAACAGTGTTCTAAACAACAAGAACCCATCTCAGCCGTCCCATGCCATGCGCAGATCTTTTTGTGCTTGTATCTATCAGTTGACGGCTCCAGATTATGATGGATGGTGCTAGATCTTGTCCTCACTAATGAAGCAAGGCTGACCCCTCCACCCATTTATGGTGCTTCATAGACCCTACCACCACACAAACATTTTACACTGCCCGCATAGTGCCCTAAGTGGGGTAAATTTACGACGATATTGTCTGCCTCTGATGTGATTTCAATGTAGTAGGATTTTTGGTTCTGCTCTTACGGCATATGTGTCTGTTACTTCAAGGACACAAATGTTGATTAGTTCCACCCAGCCATTTTATTTCATCTACTGGGGCACTAAAGACCTTCAATCGCGCCACCCATTTTCTCCTCCTCTCCACTTCTCTTTTTATCGTATCTTTCATCTCCTATACACTTCCCATTCACATAAATACAAGACATGATAGTAAATATTCTAACATAATTAAAAATGTTTATACTATTCAAAATATTATATTGGTGTTTCATCCTATATATATATATATATACATATGACATCATATAATTCTATTTTCAAAATATCTCTGCTTCATTACTAATACTGGGTCTAATCTCCTTTTCTATCACAAATTTGTAATGATGGCTTCAAGAAAAGTGGCTGTCATGCACAGCGGAAGCCAGTTACATATAGAAGCTACAAGTCAAATTGTTTTTGGTCTTCCCATTGATAACAAATGGTAAAAGAAAATGATGGGTAATTGAATTGTGCATGAATTATGCAAATTTCAAATGACAAGTGTGGAAACTTTCTCTGCACTGCAAAAAACGTGGCCATCGTAATTGAAGGAGTTGAAGGGTTTCAAACTTCCAATCTAAAGTGGATGCTTGTCGACCTCATATTAAATAATAATTTTTTATTTATGAATAATCTTCTTCTTCTTTTCCTTTTCGCTCTCGCTTTCTGATCTCATAGGAGAGTTAAGTCATTTACAGAAATTCTTTGGCGGTCCTTCAATGGCGACCCACCTCTTCTACTATTAGATTTATTGAATGTTTGAAGGGCCATGGACCACAAAACTGGCGCTATAAATCTTTAAATGAACAGAGAGAAAATTCCTGCGCTGCAATATTTATCTTTCATATGTATATACTCATCATTCTACTATTTAGGAATGACTTATAAGGTAAAATTCCAGTATTATCTGACTTCGGTTATTACAACAGGTCCTATAAAATTCGATATCGTAGAAGACAAACTGTGATGTTCCCTTTTATTTGAGTTTGGTCTTGTATAATGGTTACTGGTTAGCTACCCCTAGCTTTGCCTGAGAAAGAGGTGGCAAAGAATCAGACAAATTAAGTGGATGTTAGCTGCCGTTTAGAAATTTCAACAGATAGAGATAAGGAAGAAGAGATGTGGGGGCCCAAGATTTATGTTGGTGAGGCTAAAATTTTTACTTGCTCTTCTGAAATCACCATAGAAAATATTTACTATGTTTCTTCAAATTACAAAACTTTCCCTTAACACATAAGTTAGCTCCCCTAATTTTCACAAACTCTAATCTTAGGATACTTTAAGGGCCGTTTGCTGTCCCAAAAGATGTTTTTTTTTATTTTAATCTTTTGTATGAGATTATTTTCATAAGTGCTTATTTTAAAAATAAGCAGAAATGCTGTTTTATTTTAAGCAAGAAAATGTTGCTTAAAAAATAATCAGGTCCAACGAAAGAAAGAGAAAATTTTATAGACAAATATACCCCTAAAATATTTCACAAATTCTTTAAAAAATACTTTTATATGTCATTTTTAGTAATTTTACATACTAAAAAATACTTTTATATTTTTGCATCCAAACGCAAAACATTTGCTTTTTTCAGTGAAATCACTTCTGCGTAACTACATCCCACCAAGTACTTGTTTTTTTTAAAAAAATCACTTATATTTAAAGCCTCTGATTAAAAGTACAAACACATCTATACTGTCCCTTAAATCTGCTTCAACCTAGGCAGTAATTAATCACTAGCTAATTTACAAGGTATACGTACTAGGCACAAAGCTAAATGAATTACAAATAGAGTTAGAACTCTGCAACTATATATCCCAAGCTAAATCATAGCACAAGTTCACTCTTTTGATCAGTATATATACAATTAATGAAACTTATTAGAATATAGAAATTAATCTACTAGTGCCTTTGCACACAAAGGATAACAATCCTGACCATTTGCTTCTCTTTCTTCGACCTCGTACCAAATCTAGTCACTGCTTATTTATAGGCGCCATTTGAATGTTCTTCAACGTTGTAGCCTGTAGGTGGTCTCAGATGATACTTAGAAAATCTAGTTGTTATGTCATGTTCCGGATAAGTCGCTGATGTGTCTGTTTGAGTTAGCTCCTACACAGTTTCTCTGATAACTCGGCCTCTTCAATTGTCGTACCTTTTGTGCTAACCTAAATGTTATTTTTGCAATGGTTCAAAGTTCTATTGAGTTGGCTTAATCTCCAATTGAGTTGAAACTCATTGTCTCAAGAACTTATAGATAATCTCGAAATGCTATTTATTCCGTGCAACTTCTATTTGTGTTGACTTAAATGACCAAATCATGGCAAACTTGAATTTTCTTTAACACTTTTTGGGAGTTGGGACCTGTCAAAACTTTATGTAAAACACTTTTGCACATGTTTGAGACCGTACCTGTAGATATATAATGCAAAGATTTATTATATTTTTCCATTATTTGATTAATACTGTTTAGCATTAAATGTTTATTCTCAAGGTCTAAAATAATAACACGTTTTGCTCTAAAATATTTATTATCATTCAAATTAATCTTAAAATCATATAAATTTTGGGAGTTAATCTACAAAATGTTGGTCTAATCCCATGGGAATTTTCTTCATTAAGTGGGAGATCACATCCTCCAGTTCCTTGGAACTAACACACACTAACATTAAAAGGCTAAAAGCCGTCTAGGTAAGGTAAGACAGCTCGGAGCAGTGAAGGATTGGAGATTCAAAGGTATAAAGCTGTTGTTATCTCACAAGCACATGGATTTTCAATGTCACATGGACTCAATTAGAAGGGTCACCCACAACAATGGACAATTCAATTAGTGCTGAAACCTCCTACCCTCCTACCCCACTCCCTTTCTACACTATCCTACCCTACCCTACCCTACCCTACCAAATTCTGCAACTTTCAATCTGGTACTAGGGGAGTAGGGGACATGACTGTCTGCAAAGGAATTAGGGTTTCTGGACCCCTCACATGCAGAGAATTAAGAATTCAAATGTCTTTTATTTTGTTTTCTCTCTTCTTTCCTAGCCCTTCTTCTTCTTCTTCTCCTTTTCTTTTTTCCTGAATTCGCAATGAATTGAGCACTTGATGACTATGTGGCTGTTGCACATTGGATTCCCTTTGTACATTTGAATAAGCTGGGTATTCGGCTTTCCTTTCTTGCTAAATGCTTTCGGCTTAAATAGGGCAACCTATTTATATATATTTAGGCATTTGATGCTCATCATCGGTCTCATAATTAATCAACTTTCACAGATCCTTTTTTCCTTCTAAGTTCTCAGCATAATTCAGGAACCGTGCCATTTATCTCTCTCCAATTCGGCGATTCCATCGGATCGAATTCAACCATTGCCGCTTTCTTTGAAATAGAAATTAAACTGCTTGAGGTAATAATGAGTCTCTAATTAACCCTCTTATAATTAAGGAGATTTTGTACTTTTATATCATAATCTTTAATTGTTATTACAATCTTCTTCTTAATTTATTAATTATAGCATATTGCACTTAAATTATTACAATTTAGTCAAATTACCTCCTACCATTTAATTAACTGTTAAATTAATTATTTTAGTTAACATGAGCTAATTTTGTAATTAAAACAACTTGATAGAAACAAAAAAAAAATATTTATTATGTAAAATAATACAAATATCCTAAAAATAAATTAGAGTATTATTTTGCATAATAAATCTATTATTTTATTTCTATTAAATTTTTTAATTACACAACTAACCCGTATTAATTAAAAACTCTAATTTTAACATTAAATTGAAAGGTAAGGGTAATTTGACTAAATTGTGATAGTTTATGGTACAATATGTTATAATTAATAAATTATGAAGGAGATTGCAATAACAACTTAAAATTAAGATGAAAAAATACAAAATTCCCTATAATTTAATTTAAGATAATTTAATTAACAACATTTTTTCAGATAGCATCACAAAGATTTGAACTCAAAATTTCCGTGTAAATTATTCAATCCCTCATCACTAAATCATATTTAATAGATGAAAGCAACAATCCATTTGATTAATCATATCTCTTACCTTTTTTTTGTGAAATTAAAATAAATTTTATGGATAATTCTTTCTGCATAAAGTTAAAGTTTTTTTTTATATATATACTTCAATTACCATAAAATAGTATTTAAATCGTTGAGCTGGTTATAAACAGTGGTCCACAAATTCGATTCCAAGCAATTATCATGAGGGAGTGTAGCAGCAATTAATATTTTCACTTAGCTTTATAGAGGATGGTGGAAATCCTAGTCACGTAAAGGAGATCTTGTACAACAAATCTCAATCTCCGAATCATCATCAAAACTGAAATTGGATGGCGCTATTGGGTCCATATTGAAAAGGGAAATGGCCCAATCATCTGGTGCACCTGCTTTCGTTTGTGGACCAGTTAGAGATTGCATTTTCTGCAAATTCACTAGGGTCCATGCACTTTGCTTGGTTGCCAAACAAGCTCGTCTTAATTATTTCAAAGTTTCTCATCCTTCTCCTTCATTGATGTTAATGATCATCCAAAAGCAAGTTTCTTTCTTTGCCTTTAAACGAAAACAAATAAACAAAAGAAAAGAGAATCAATTTTAGGGGTTATGGAAGGAAGGAATTAAGGAAACTTGGTGAGGGTGTTTGATTTGGCCATGCATTATTCAAAAAATGGGTAGGCATATGGGGTAGAGGGAAGGGGACCATGTGATGGGAGAAGAGTAGTCTAGAAATTAAGAAGATGCCACTTCGTCGCCTAAAGCTGAAATACCTAATCTTAGTTGAAGGCATAAATAATCATTATTCAATGCATATATTCCACACCCAGAACATTCATTTGAAAGGAACACATGCTCATCCTGCAACCCCCATCTTATCTCATTTAGCAGAATTCAAGTAAACAGTAATATATTATGTGAGGATTCTTCAGGCTCTAATGAATGCTCTTTTTGGCATATGGAATATATAATAATAGCACTAAACATCTTTAACTAATTGATTGAAAATCAACTTGAATCATTTGAACAAATTAAAGAAAGGAGTTCCTAAAATTTTATGCCAAAACATCTCAATTTTATAGGAAGATTAGATTACTTATATTATATGGTTAAGGGTATGAAGAGACGAAGATTAGATTGCTTATATTATATCCCTAAAGACTATACTTATTTCACCATCAAATCTAGAGTAAGAACTGTTAAATGAAGGCGCCAAGATTCCCTCATGTACTTGAGGGGATCCTGTTCCCCTGTCAACCCTTGAATTGGGTGGGCATGAGAGAGGGTAAGAGAGGGAACAGCTCAGGCAGCCCCCTCTCACCCTTGGATTAGAAAATGATCCCATCATGTTCCTTTGGAATCCTGGTCCTAGATGAAGAGAGGAGACATCTGACATGGGCCAAAGAGTATACAACTCTTGGATTGTCTGTGGGCCACTAAAATTCCAACACCGACTTATCATTCATGGGTCTCACTTATCCTCAGCCCAAAAGAGATGGGGTGGGCCGGGACTAATTCTCAGATAATCAAACAAATTATTTTTTTGTTATTTTTTCCTTTTACATATTTTTATTTTCAAGAGAAAGAGGTTTATTATTATTATTATTATTATATTAATTGATTATTTTTGATTATTTTTTGGTACTTTTAAGACATTTAAATATATATTTTAAAAAAATTGAATGAAAAATATGAATTGGGCAAATACGTAGTCGAACGGTGCAATTCTCATTGATATCCATTTTGAATGGGCTCAGACAGGCCCAATAGATAATGGGCTGTAATTATTAAATCGACAAGCACGAAATTGGGATATTGGTAATACGGTAAATTACCATAAACTTGGTGGAGATTTTGAACAGTAGAAAGCTCGTAATCTGATGAGTCACTACTAGTCAACCAGGTAAAGAAGCATGAGAGCATCAGTCTGAAACGTCGTTCTTCTGATTTATGAGTTTTGAAACTGCGTCGTTTCAAAAAGTCATGCGTGAATCGTGATGCGTCCTTCCTTGCTGGACAGAAAGGGACATATCGGTCATTTAAAAAAACCGCCTTAGAAAAAGGGTAAAGAAGAAGGGTCCGAGACATTTGCAGTTAGGAGGGTAGGTATGGTCTCATATATTTTTAGAGAGAGGAAGTTAGAGAGAGAGAGAGAGAGAGAGAGAGAGAGAGACAGAACTCAAATACCAAACAAATAAAACTGACACTTTGCGAAACCAAAAAACGCCATGACTGACGAAGACCGCACCGGCTCAACCTCCGACCAACCCGACCGCAATAGCTCCGCCGACTCCGAACTCCGTGGTGGCACTGAGCTGGGACCCGCAGGCGACGATGTTGAGTTGTCGGGGCTTGGAGACGGTAACGCTACCGGGAGAGTGAAGGGACCTTGGTCCCCGGAGGAGGACGTGGTTCTCAGTCGATTGGTGAGCAAGTTTGGGGCGAGGAATTGGAGCATGATAGCCCGAGGAATACCTGGGCGCTCAGGAAAGTCGTGCCGTCTCCGGTGGTGTAATCAGCTCGATCCTTGTGTTAAACGGAAGCCCTTTACTGGTGAACTCCATTGCCCGCAGATTTTTCTTTCCGGTGTCTATGTGTATATTGATTTCTTTTAGTAGTACGGCTGTTTAGATTGCCATTTTGATTTAAGGTTTGTTGTAAGTTTTTTTGTCTATTGATGTTTTCCCAATTGAAAGTGGTCAAGTTTGTTGGTTCTGCAGGGTTATTTGATGTTATCTTTGGGGAATGGAGTTGGCTGATTGTTTTACTAAGTGATACTGTGTTTAAGTTGATGTTTCTTGAATTATAGCAGAATGTCAGGACTCGATTTGGGTATTTCTCGTTTTTTTTTAAAAAAAAAAGAGCTTTTTTAAGCTGCTTGATCTCTCTCTTTTTTTTTTTTTTTTCTCATTCCAGGTTGGGTAGTTTTCTTTCTTGTCTTTGAATCCTTGCCTCATCATAGAGAATGAAACTAGAATGGGGGATTGAAAGTGGAGTAGGATAGGGATGCTCACTGTTACATGCGTGTATTTGAGTCTTGTTAAAATTTATTTCTGTTTCTTACAAAGCATTACATGTTTTCCTTTTCTATGCTTTGTTCCTCTCTGGAATAGAAATTTCGAAGTTTACCAAATGTCTTGAGTTTGTAGTCAATGAGAAATTGAGGACTAGACGGCTTGATAAGAACAAAAGCTCATCAAATTTGTTTTTTGTTTTGTTTTTAATGTACACTTTTCTTAGATATCAGTTAAACTGGATGGGTGGAACTTGCAGCAATCATCAGTAATGATAACACCTTGTTGGTTTGAGTTTTCCTGGCTATCTGATTTGTGCTTCTCTTCTGTGCTTTCAATTTAAAATTATGATGTGTTCATTTTCTGTCTAGAACATGTTGATATAGAATGTCTACACAATGAATAGAGGAACTTATGTGGGATGATGGTTTAGTTTATCTTAGTCCACAATACATAAATGCTCTAACCATTGGCCCTTTTTGTTCTCATAAAACCGACTCACTACACACACTAAATTTAGTGTATAAGATTGTTACTTTGTATTAAGGCTTTAAGCAACGCTACCTTGCAACTTGCCAGTTGTGGGGCTATTTTGTAGCTTAACGGGATTGTGTTGTGTTTGCATGCATCTATGCAAATGTCAGTTATGAAGTGGCTATTGAAGGCAATGTTCTTTGATGGAGTATACACATTTCTTGTGAATTACTTGTACCTGGATTATCATGGTAGGATTTTTATGATTGAATGGTAAGATTTTTTTCTATTCTATGTTAGTGACAGAACAACTGTCTGTTTTGGTGAGGCTGGTTGTTTATGAAGCATTGTTAAATTTGGTCATATAGTTTGTTTTACCAGCTACAATATGCAGTGGATGTGACTTTTACAATCTTTATTAATTGAATAGAATCATGGAATGGCTGTTTTCTTTTTCTCTCTCACCACCTTGCTGTGGCTGCAATGAGGACTGAACATCTTTGACTGTTGAGATGTCACCTGTTGTATATGGTCCTAACCTTGAAGTTATATGATTTATCAATGCCATTGATTTATTGATATTACTTGCAGTTTATGTATTAGAGACATCTCCACTATTTTGAGTATCCTTATATCTAGTGATTAGATTGGGGAGACAGCTTGTAAGCCCTTGGTATCCTTGTCTGAGTTGATCTCTAATTCTAAAACATCAAACCCTTATTTTGACCTACGGGAGGATAGATTTGAATTCATTTTATACTAGGATATCCTTGTGTCCAGTATACGTGACAGAATTTGTCCACCCCCCTCCCTATCCAAATTATAAGCTTTTTACCTGGAACAAGTGCAAGATTTGGCAGAGTCTTATACTAGGATGTCCAATATGGATTGGGATTTGGGACAAGTAAAATAAGTGGAACAATTTTGGCTTAGATATTATTTAGGATAATAGCTACCATATTTGGTGCTGCATTATGTTTTAGTGTCTATTCACTAATCCGTGGGCTTGAATTAATTTTTACCCATGTATGTTTATGTAGCGTTACAGTGAACTGAGTGATAAGAGGTACAAAGCTCAATAGTTGATACCTGCCTACTCCATGGAAAGCTCTTATCAAACCTTGTCTCAGTCTTCTTCCTTTTTTTTCGCTTGTGAATGGATTACTATATTGTATGCTATATATTCTACTGAAGTAAAGTTGTGTTCATTTAATTGACAAATTGTCTGCCTGTGACAAATATAATGTGCCTCTTAAAGTCTCATGAAAAGTAAATTGCTGCAGAGGAAGAAGATCGTGTTATAGTTGCAGCCCATGCAATCCATGGAAACAAATGGGCAGCAATTTCAAGGCTTCTTCCAGGTAGAACAGATAATGCAATCAAGAACCACTGGAACTCTACGCTAAAGCGCAGGTATATGGAACTTAGAAGATTTGTCTCAGATCATGCTGATGTGATGGAAGATGTCAGCCTCAAGAAAACAAAGGCATCCTCTGAAGAAACCACGTCAGTTGGGGATATCAATTTACTGGATCATACAGAAAGTAGAAATGTCGTGATTGATAATGAAATTAAGCAGTATAAAGACAACCCTGGAAGAAAAGATGCTGTGGAAGTGCAGGAACATCCTACCCTTTGTCGACCAGTAGCACGTGTTAGTGCATTTAATGTTTATAATCCCCCAAGCAGGCCAACAACCGGGTGTACGTATTCAAAGATGCTCCCAATGCAGGGCCCTCTGGTCCAACTATCCAATGCAGAAGTGGGAGCCTTCAAGCTATTTGATGACGTTAGCTATGAGCCCATAGTTCCTATGCATTGCGGTCATGGCTGCTGTGCAGCAGATTTGAAGGGAAGCCATTCTCATGGTTCACTATTAGGTCCTGAGTTTGTTGACTATTTGGAGTCCCCCTCTTTTTCAAGTCATGAATTGATCTCTATAGCTACAGACTTGAACAATATTGCTTGGATCAAGAGTGGCCTTGAGAGTCATGGTGCCAGAGTAACTGAGAATGCTGCAAAGTTGACAGCATCCTGAGGGGTTCTCACTGCCTCACAAAAGGCTTCCTAAAGCAGAGTCTGAAGAGTGACCGCATGCACCTTGAGGAGGGACCTAGCAAGTTTTTTGGGTGTGATACAAGAAGTGTCATTGACGCAGATGCCTTCACAACCTTTTGCAATGCCTGACCGGTTGAGGGCATTAAATTTATTTTGTGAGTAACTCTTCCTCGTTGACGTGAAGAGATCAGGAAAGTTTCCTAGTAAAGGAATATATTTTGTTTATAGCATTTTGTCCCCATGTTCTATCCTACTTGCTCTTTTTCATATATCTTTCACTAATTGATCTGGAGAGTTGTGGCTCTATGACTGAAAATTCGAAGGTCTGTCTACAGAAAGAGAAAAAATTATATACAAGCATAACGATAAGAGGAAAACTCTTTCCTGATCTTAGTAGTTCGATAAACAAAGTTCAGTTAAGCTACAGATATTTCAATCATTCTACAATATTTATGATTACGAGTAAACTTTACTTGCGAAGAAAACAAGACAATAAATAGATTACATCATCCTTGGTTTTGCTTAATGCTTATCTTTTTTATTTTATAACTCTTTTTCACTAATCACTATTTACTAGATATAAAGAACTTTAAATATTTTATAACCACACATTCACATCTCAAATAAACCAAAATTGACATTTGAAGTCTAAAACTAATGAAAGAGAGATAGTGCACGAATATGTAAAAAGCAATCTAGATCAAAGTATCCTTAAAACTCTTGAACGAAAGTGTAAGGGAGAGAAACCCCCACAATCGGCTCCGTCAGCGACGACCCTACCAGCTATATCAAATGTCCAACAGCAATCAATTCTACTTTCACATACGTTATTATTGGAAGAATTAGAAAACAAAAAGAGCAGTAACAGTTATGTTAAACTAAATTACTTCCTTTCTAAGACTACGAGAATTGTAGAAGGCACAGGGTTGTCATACCATGTGATGATGACTGAATTTCTTTGTCTTTCTCGGGCCTGAGAACCTTAATGAATCAGAAAACAAGAGACCAGGAGCAGCAACAGTTATGGTAAACTAAATTACTTCCTTTCTAAGACTATGAGAACTGTAGAAGGCACAGGCTTGTCATACCATGTGACGATGACTGAGTTTCTTTGTCCTTCTCGGGCCTGCGAACCTTAATGGTCTGATTGATATGTGATTCATTTGGATGAGTGTCCTTCGTCCCATGTTATTTGTCCTGCTGCTACACGCAACCATGAATGACACAGCTACCCCGACCTTAATAGACTTTATTAATAGGTGATTTCTATCCTCCTCCTGAGTATCAATACTCAGGAAGTAACTCCATCTGTAGCCTCAAATCATTCTCTTTTTTCTCATTCTTTTATCTAACAATGGCATCCATGGAATTTTGGTGACCTTTTCCTCTGTAGCTTCATCCATCTTTCTTCCTCTGCCTTCGGGTTTTGACCTTTTAACAGGATATCTTTTTATTATTCAAAATAATGTCTCAAAACATGACAAAATGAAAGAGAGAAGAGAGGAAGAGACAAATATCTATGCTAACAGCTTTGTTAGGATAAGCTCTGTCATAAGATCTAGTTAGTGTAACATAAATTAATATCATCCACTGTCATAAGATATTTGGCATGATTTCAAATTAGAACTAAAAATAACTAATCCGTACAAGCACTTTTACTCACTAAACTTTATTAGAGAGTGGGATAAGCTCTCATAATAAATTCACATAAGGTTTTGAATAAAAAAAGAATCACTCTCGTTATGGTGGAGGAGCAGAGAAAAAGCAACGTAGTATAATCATGTGTCTTGCGCCAATTTAAACAAGTGGTAACAAAGAACCAAAAAGACAATGGTATTAAATTGTTTTTTGAGAATAAAGTCTGCACAATTGATTATATATAAAGACAACTAAACAAATGCAGTAGTAAAAAATAGTAATTGTTCAAAGGGTAGAACCTGAATAATAAGTATATAGGTCGCCAAAACATATGTAAAATATAAAATTGAAAAATTGCAGTTAAGGTGAAGAATACAATGAAATGAGATCAGAAAGGTACCCCTATTATTTGACAAAGTAAAGATTAGTAAAATGAGAGAAGAAACCAGGATAAGAAAAATTATTGTCCATTTAGAATAGTCCAAGTGATAAAATTTTATTCTTCACTCTACTCTGGCTTCTTGGTAAGGACCAAACGAAAGAGAAAAAGACTGTTCGTCTACATTGGGTCTAAGAAGTCAAATGTACCCTTGCTTTTATAATTTACCATGTCAAAGTGGAAGGAATAGTTGAAATTATGTCAATGTAAAATCAGGCTGCATGTGAGAATTGCACGGTACTAATAAAAAGCAGTGAAATGGACAAAGAATTTTCTGCTTTTCACAATATATCTGTCGTATCTGCGGCTAAAGTAAAAGTTTTTTAGGTAACCTCAATCATAAGTATTCTCTCCAAATTCTTTCATAATCCCTCTTTTCCTTTTTCTGCTTTCTTTCCATTTTCTGTTCCCTCCCGCTCATTATTTGGCAGCCCATCATAGAAGCAACTATGAATAACACTCCCATTTCCAAGAATAAATTTAATATAATAAAAGTAGAAAAATAGTGAAAATTTTAGCTATTTTTTATCCCATCAGACTGCTTAAGCATAAAGATGTTTCTCCTACAAGGTCTTGCTTGATTCCTCCCTGTCTCTTTCGTCCCCTCTCTCTCCTTCAAGTCCTGTCAGGGACTCAGAAGAGAGAGGTCACCTACCACACTAAAGTAACGTGTTGCTTAATACCTTACACAAACTCACAACACTCTTGCCCGTGGAGCTTTTAGAAAAACTCCGACTTTCTCTTCAACCTTGGTGGGAATTGATGACCGCTGCCTCACGGAGCCATTTCATGAAGATTTTAAACTTGGGTGTTGAAAATGGTGATCACAGAGAAGTCTCATGTTGTTGATATCGACAATGGTGATGGTGATCGACGGAGTTGTGCCGGCGTTGGCGGTAGCGGTGGCGATGAAGGTTATTCAGAGACTAGCGACAGGTTAGATGACGAGCAAAGGTCCTCCCACGAGTCTGGCCCCGAGATTGTGGGAGTGTCGGAAAAAGAGAGGGGGTCCTCTGCATCCGAGTGTTCGGTGGAGGTGGAGGTGGAGGTGGATCTGGACACTGCGGTGCCTGACGTTAAAGTCCATTTGGATAAGGTGGAGAGGGATTGTAGGATTTGTCATCTGAGCATGGATATGACCAATCATGAATCTGGGACTCCCATTGAGCTGGGATGTTCTTGCAAGGACGATTTGGCTGCTGCCCACAAACAATGTGCTGAGGCTTGGTTCAAGATCAAGGGTAACAAGTAAGTACATTGTGAAAGAAACTTGTGTCTTGTTAAATCTGGTCAATTTATTGAGCTATGCTCTTGTTATCTTGAATTTGTGAGATTGGTTTTGGCAGCATGATTCTTAGATTATTGTTAGAGCGGCAACCCATTTTTTAAGTCAAGCTTTTTTTTCTGGGTTAAATTATGAATAAGTTAAGGCGCTTAGGTGACCATACTTTTATTAAGGTAAGGATATTCTTTTACTAATTCTGGAGCCTTTGGATTTGGACTTCAGTAATTCCTGCTTACCCCTTGGCATATGATACGAAAACAGCCTGGGATAATGCAGGCTAAAGGACTCTTCTTAATGTGAAGTGACTTGATTTTGGAGAGTAAAAAGAATATAATTTTTGTTGTGACACAAGGAGTAAATAAAAAATAGATTGAGCTACATTATTGGAAAAAGAATTAAGGTAAACATGAAATGTTTAATTACCAAAAAGAAAAGATGGAAGGGATGAAAATAACCTGTTTGGAGGTCCAAACATGCGTATCATGTATTCATGTTCCCCATATTTGTTGCTGTTCCTTTACCTCTCTATTCTGTTTCTGCTTTACAGATTTATTGTTTACTACCAAGTACCATGTAACCTCGCTTTTTCGCTGGCTCACCCAATATTCTGTCTGGCACTGGCTGTTTATATATTCAAATCCACCTACATTATGATTGACTCTTGGGTGAGCCAGCGAACAAGAGAAAGTCTTGGGGATATTAACTGCATGGTACTCCAGTCTTGGGGAGAAGCTTCCAACTACATAACCAGGATCTGGGATGGAAATTCAGTAGAGGAATCCTTAGTGTACATTATGTTTGATTTAATTTATTAACTTGTCCATCATAAGCTCTCAAATTAATTTCCTGTTTGAAGGTTGGATGGTCTTTACCTCATTGGATAGTTGCAGAAACATTTTAGTCATTTATATTTTTATCACAGGTGCTTTAAAGGTGGAGGCCCTCCACTGGAGGGCAAGCAGAAAATTGCACTATATTGTCAAATTATACTGATTCCGATTGTGATTTGATCTGGCCTTTGACAACCCGCTCACCACTGTATTATTTATTAATCTGCCGGCAAGTCTAAATTTGGATATGACATTTATTTATTTTCTTAAATCAGTGTATATTCATTATCTGCCATTTTGGTTCGTACACTCTGCTCCGTAATTTGTGGTTAGAAACCAAGAAGATATTCTCCCTGTCTATCATTGTGGGGATTCAAGATATGTTACTGGCCATAAATCACACTTTTTTCATAGTGTCTCCTTATATTTAAGGGCTATGACTGCTTAGTGGAAAGCTGGAAATTATCCAAGAACATATTTAGGTCCAATTGTAATTATTGCAAAGTTTAATTGGTTAGTTTTTTCCCCCACAAACCACTTACCTCTGCGGTGTCTAGAATGGCCCAACAAAATATTTCTGGTGTCTTGGCCTTCCCCCGTGGCGGCAGCCTCCTTACAATTTTTCCTACTCTGTCACTTTTTTCCCCCTTAAAAATGCAAAATAATTCCTGTCTATGCTGTTTAAATTCGTCAATCAAAAGCTTCTTTTCCCATTCTTGGCTAAGTTTATAGTTGATGATATTATATGCAAAAGGTCTCTATCTGGCCTTTTGTCTTATTAATAACCTAGATAAAATAAGATGCAGGAGTGAATTTTCCCTTGGTGTGAATGTGCTCAAAACATGAATGCATTAACAAGGTTGATACATTATGAGAATATATGAAGATTTTTTCTGCTGAAAGTTTTAAAGGCAAACCTGATGTCTCGTATCTGTTGTTCAATAACTTGGCAATATTTGGTAGGCTGGACAATTATCATGTACAAGCCGGACTACTAAGCAAGTTAATATTTTGCAAAGCTAGCTTCTGATGTCCTTTTAATGATTACTGTATTAATTATTTGACTTTGCGTGACTAACAGAACCTGTGAAATATGTGGATCAATTGCACGCAACGTAGCTGGGGCTGTTGAAGTTGAAATGATAGAGCAGTGGAATGAGGCAAATGATGCCACCATGGTACCACCAACTGGACCTGTGGCCCGTGCAGAAAGTAGAAGTTTCTGGCAGGGTCACCGGTTCTTGAATTTCCTGCTAGCCTGTATGGTCTTCGCCTTTGTCATATCCTGGCTTTTTCACTTCAATGTGCCCTCATGAAGCAGGTAAGATGATTGAGGGTTAGTAGACAAGCCTATGATCCTTAACACAGGTAGCATCCTCAGTACCTGTGTCTCCATTCTTGATTGGAGCTATGTGTTTCTTTTACGTACTAATATTATGTTCATCTCTTGTATAATATTTTCCGTCCTAATGTTAATCTTGATTTGGACAATCTAGAATTGTATCATGTAGGGTTACAATCTTTGTTTCCTTACCTGAATATGTATTCCACGTTCTAGTCGTCTCATCTTGGTTTTTTCCACCATGAAGAAATTGTACTGAACAGACAAGCTGGACATGTGGGGGGGAAAACGATACTTGTATGCGAGACTGTATTTAGTATATATATTAAAGAGTTGAAGCAAACATATGAATTTCGGGTTACTGGCTACTGCCAATCTGCCATGCTTACTGACCCAGGATGCTTCAAGAGATTGAATATTGACTGTTTCTTATTTGGCGTTATGGAAAACAAGAACTAAGATTGAAAATAAAAAACTGTAGTAAAAATACAGCATCTCCAGAAGTATTTAGCTAGTACGTGTTGATTTAGAAACACTGTTTCTAGTCTTAAATATCCTCTTCTAATAAAAAAATATTTACCCATAATTTTTTTAATAAAATTTACCCATAATTTTAATATATTGAGAGAAGTGACCCCTCTATCGAAGCAGAATCAG
This sequence comes from Ceratonia siliqua, assembly GCA_034509205.1. Classification (NCBI taxonomy): domain Eukaryota; kingdom Viridiplantae; phylum Streptophyta; class Magnoliopsida; order Fabales; family Fabaceae; genus Ceratonia; species Ceratonia siliqua. The sequence continues at coordinate 23,452 of JASKGM010048527.1, forward strand.
CCTATAGTAGGCCCAAGAGTCCATCACTGGTCAAGGGGGCAAACCGTCAAGTCGGTTTACATTTGTGGGAAGCTTGGGGGTTTGCTTTTTTGTTTCAATCTCACAAAGGTGCAACTTTTATTATTTAATAATATTTAAAAATAAGGTTATTTTTAAAATTTATAAATAAAAAATGCAGATGAGAATTTTCTTATATTATTTTTGTGGAAAATTAGTCACAAGTGCCTCGGAGGGTCAGAGCCTTTGGATTTTATAATGGTATACTTTTTGTTACCTATTATTTTTTAAATTAGCCTTTAAATAATTACACTAATAATACTTGAGCGTAATCATTGTAGAAATAATTATTTAAAAAAATGTTTGTAAGTAATTTTTTTAATAAAATAATTATTTTGATACTCATTGTAGGTGTCGTGGACACCTACCAAAAATATATACTTCATTAAAACATTATGGTATAATGTGTGTGATGTGTAGGCTAAAATTAATGAATTTCATGTTTGTTAATAATAGGCATTAATACTTGGTATCAAGGCCATCCACGTTCATCATTAGTTCTTCACAATTGTTCCTACAATATAAATTTTTTTAATTAGTGTAAGTAATAAAAATTTTACTCCCATGAAAATTTGAAATGTTCCTATATGGGTCAAATCATCACCATTTCTTTACCTCCCTAATTTATATGAGATTGAATTCAAAATTTAGTTGATGTGTTTAATTTTTAATTTTATATTAACTTATGTCTAACTTTTTTATTTATTAAAATTTTTATTTACTTTGTTTATGAATTAATAAAATAATGAAAATAAGATTTTTTGATTCAGTTGCAACATTCAGAACAAGTGAAAGAGAAGAATAGTTAAGAATTTATTTTAAAAAATTGCTTATTATTTTTAGTAAAATTATTTATAATCTACTACTTATCTCCACTAATTAAAACTTTTGAATCTGTTTTGGGTATAAAAGGATGAGACACTTAGGATCCATTTCGATGAGTTTATGTTTTTTAACATATGTTTTAAGTAAATTTTATTTTATAAAAAATTAATTATTTGATGTTTAAATGTAATAATATAAAAATAATTTTATTAAAAATATATATATATTTTGTTTTTACATGTAAAAATATTTTTGTATATATAAAATTACAAAAAAATACATGTATAAATATTTTTTTATAATGTTTGAAAAAAAAATTATTACAAATTATGAAAATTATTTTTTTTGTTAAAATTAAATTTAAAGTTATAAAATATATTATTAAGAATCTTTTTTTTAATTTTACAAAAAAATTTATTATAATTATTAAAATTATAAAAGAATTCAGAAGGTTCTGTCTCCTTCATCCCCATTAGTCATCATCTCAGCGATGCCAGATGATGCCCATTGGTAGAGAGACATAAGGAGATGGCAGAGGAAAATGGAATGCGACGACACCAGACGGCGCCAACGAAGACACCTTCGTCCCGCTTAGCTTTGTGACCGTTGAGGGGGCACAAATTGAGGCGTGGGTGGTAGATCCAAGGATGAGTGATGGACGGGATTAGATGAGAAATTATAAATTTAAGAAAGGATATTTATGTCTAAAATTATTTCTCTGAGTTGCTTTTTCCAAAGTTACTATTTATAATTTTGTAGGAGGTTGGTTTAGATTTATTTTAAAAAATAAAAATATGTTAATTTGTTTAAACTTATAAAAAAATAAAAAATAAAAAAAATTTATAAAGAAAAATTAAAAATTTTAACTTTTCTTTATAAGAAAAAAATTAAAAGAAAGAAAAACTTTTATATTTAAAATTCTCCATTATTTTTTTAAAAAAACTTAATTATTACATACATACATAAAATAAATTTTTTTAAAAAAATATTTATATATATATATATATTCTAATAATTTCAAATAAATATGTCTTTAAAAAAGTAAGCATATTTTATTCTTTTTTAAAAAACAATTATTTTAAAAAGCCTTAACAAATGGCCAAATGAGTGAAAAATGGATTTAGAAAAAAACAACTTCTACAACAAACGGCCCCTTAGCAAGCAATACACAAATCTAAAATCCATGTGTAATGTATTGTAACAGGCGATTCTTATATTATTAGAAAAACAACACAGATGGTGTATCTTAAAGAAGATTGGAAAAGAAGACAAGACAAGACAAGAGAAGAGATGTAGGAGACATAATCTGATCAAGTGCCATGTGATAAATCGGTCACCGTGCTGATTGCTGCCTAAACTCTCCATAGATGCCTTCCCCTAAAACTCAATTTCAGAAATTTCTTAAAAACAAATAACTAATTTGAATATGGGTCAATGCTTTTTAACTAGAAAAATATTTCCATGTATTTAATAGAAGAAAAATTCTATCCTATCATTCATAATATATATATATTTTTTTTATTTTTTAAAATTAATTAATTATTTTTAAAAAATTTTTACTTATAAAAAAATAAATTTAAGAAAAATTATAAATAAATAATATAAAAAATATATAGATGTAAAAAATAATTAATTAATATTAAAAAATTAAAAAAAATAATAAAGATAAATTTTACTATGCTATCGCCCACAATAATCACTTTAATATAATTTATTGTCTAGATTTAATTTAATTTTTTATTCAATCTTAAGATCATATTTTTTTGATTTTTGGCAAACAAAATAAAAGTAAAAATTATATTAGACCTTTCATCAACTGCAAAAGACATTGCCTTCTATCATTTATGTTTGAAACTACTTCTTTTGTTAATCTTGTTTAAAATAATAGTATAAAAATTAAATAATCTCAATTTTAATAAAAATAATTATACTTGATTAAATTATTATTGTTAAAATTAATTTAAATTTTTATTATTAATCTATTAAAGATAATAATAAATAAAAATAATATTTAAAAAATAATAATTAATATTTTATTGATAATATAAAATAATAGATAATTTAAAATAAGATAAAATTTTTAAAATGATAGATAATTCAAAATAAAGAGAGTAATAACAAGAATAATATATTTATGTGACAACATTACTTTAAAATTAAATATATTATCACTTTGAAAATAATTAATAAAAATCATAATAAAATTATAAAAAATGAGACAAAAAATCCTCTGAAACATATAGTACAGTTTATAGAATAAAAGTATAAGGTAAAGCATTATTGATTAATAAAAACAAATGATTAAGATTTTTATATAGAATGAGTAGTTTAATAATTATTTATATTTGTGAAATTTATATTTCTAAATTTTTATGAATAATTTGAATTTATATTTTAAAGTGCATGATGCATTGTAAAGGAATCAAATTAAAAAATAAATAATTTACTTTTTGGTTAATTTAACTCTAATTAAGATTTAAATTCACAAGATTAAGTTTAATGTGTTTATTAAGTTATATTCAGATGTATTAATATATTCAAGTTTTTTTTATTTTTTTTATTTTATTATTTTTATTTAAAAAATAAAAAAAATTAAGAACAAAATGTAAAAATATTTAAAACAAAATGCTTAAAAATGTAAAAAATTAAAAAAATATATAAAAAAGGAGTAAAAAAAGAAATAAATAAATAAAATATCCGAATAGAAGTGTAGCTTAAAAAATACTAAATTTTAAAGATAATTGTAATACTATAAGTTAAAAACTCATTCATGAATAACTGATTTATTAATGAATCATACGGAGTTAAATATATATATGTAAATACTCAAAATCTATAAACAGCGTCAGTTATAATATTAAAGTTCTTAGAAAAGGTGTAATATAATATTTAGACATCCAAAATGAAATTATGACAGAGAATGTGTGTGATCACTGATCACTGTAGCAGTGTGCAAAAGTGGACAAAACAGAGTAAGACAGAAACCTGCTTTAATTGAGGGTGCAATTAGAATCCTATGATTAATTAAAAAATTAACATTGGAAGGCAATTTAGTTGCGTCAGTGCACGAGTTGCTGCGACGAACTCGGCGCCATTAGCGCTGCTCACTCTGACGTGGATTTTGATCCTTCATGCGAATGCCACGTGGAAACAACTTCCGCCCCTTTATTAACACGATAAATAACTTTCATTTTTTGGCCTAATTATTATTTTTTATTATCATTCATATCACTTTAGTTTTTTTCATTATATTTTTGTGGTTCTCTTCTTCCTTTAATTCAGACCTATCACTTTAGTTAGCCGAAATTCATAAATAAATAAAACCATCATTTCGGGGGGAAGGAATAAAAAAGGAGATGAGTAATTATTTTATTTTATTTTATTTTATTTATAATATTAAAAAAATAAAAAATAAAAAATAAAAATAATGATTCATTCATTTATGTTTGACTAAATTATACATTATAAAGTAATATTATGTTACCGTCTTATTTTAAAAAAGTAATATAATTTTTGATATCTTGATATCTTATTTTTTTTATCTTAATTTTTTTTATTTTTTAGTATTAATTAATTATTATCTATATCATATAATTTTTTATATATTTTTTAAAATTTTTATACTATTTATTTAAAATTTTTTTGATATTATTTATTCATAAATTAAAATTCTAAAAAAATTTTAATTTTTAAAAAATAAATATATGACGTAAATAATTAATTAATAAAATAAATAAATAAATGATAAATCCTACAACCACTATAGCTATATCCTACATTATAATGTCCCTTCTTTTGATTTATAATAGTTATTTTTTCTTTATTAAGTCAAAGTGTTTAATTTTTAAATCTAGTCAACTCCAAAACTTACCTCATTTTATAATTGTTATAACTTTAAGATAATTTGTAACGTAATATATGACCAGCAAAAATTAAATTTTTTTTAAATGAGTTATTAGGTCTTACCTATGTACACATTTTTTATTGTGTGAACAAATATGGAGATTCTTTCTCTAAACTAAGAATATAAAAATGGTGATATATCCCTGCTTGGTGTATAACTGTTAATGTATTGTTTAACCATTCAAACTTAATCCCAAGTAACCTATCTATGAAGATTTCATAGGTGACAAGATAACCTTAGAAAAAAAAAACATTAAAATAATTAAAGGTCTTGCAGTTTATAAGAAGAAGATTGATTGTTAGTTTGTTACCCGGTGGCCCTTCCGACAGATGAAGACTAGGAGGAACAATATTTTATTTGATAAGAACGTGGATGACATGATTGGAAACGACAATGTATTTTGTCGCTTTATACCATGGTGGTGAGCTGAATCCGGTACGTGTCGCTGCAACCATAGGCCGGTATGGTTTATAAAAGGATGAATAATCGGAAGTAGACTGCGGAGTTGAGGAACACACCTCCCATGGCGCTGCCCTTTCAGACATTTATAGATTCTTGTCTTCCTAACCATCCATGCGCTACCATTCCCCCATTAGAATCTTGGTCTCATCTTCGTCACTTCTAAATAATTGAAAATGACATAATAATCAAAAAATGATTGGATCCAAATCTTTAATACCCTATAAAACATATTTATATTTGGAGATTTTCTTATGTTATTATAAAGGATTAATCTGAAAATCACTTAAGAAAGATTAAACTTGGAGCTATGTTCGAAAATAGACATAATATATATAAGTATATAAATAATAAACATAAATAAAGTCTATTAATTAAATAATGATCCCACGCATGTATATCTCAAAAACATAAGAAGATCATTTTCTTTTTATCTTTTACACCCTACTATCTGTGGTGAAATGTTAACAAGTATGGTACAATCTAACTGTCCCTTATTTACGAATCACAACAAAGAATCATCCGTTTTCTACGATATTAATGCACTTTATGAAACTAATTCAACATCTCCAATTTGAATTATTACAATATTTATCAGCAATGAGTATAATTTTATGTTGAAAATAAATAAACAAAATAAAAGAAGAGTGATTCGGCAAAATCTAGAGTGGTTGGCTGGAGATAAGGTCCTGTAATGGAATAAGATATGAGGGTTTGTAGCAGTCAAACTCTATAAAGTGTCCGTTGATCAGTTAACAAGATTGAAGATAAAGTTAACGCCCATAGTATTCTCTCAGATCAGATTGGTACTTATCTTAGTCGATTTATTGCTCTGTTTGGAAACACAAATTCAACTCAAATTATTAAACATAATGAAGAAAAGTGGCGTTACTAGATGGACTTTATTTAGCCCAATTTAATGTCCTATTATATTTCTACCAAAGAGAAAAAAGAACACAAGATAGTGATAGTCTCTGAAAAGTCACATAAAACAGCAACATACCATGTTCCTTGAAAAAGTTGACATGAAATTCATCAAATGGAGAGAGTCACCATGGATAATAAAAAAAAATTTAAAAACAAGCTAACTGTAAGTAATTAGTTTCCTTAAGATAGTGTGAAATGAAATGGGAAGAGGAAGAAAGGCGTGCAAACACGACATATACATAGCGGACCACGTTACGCAGGGGCCCATATCTGGTTGGTACATGCTTAATCTTTTCCCTCTCCCTCTCTTTCTCCCTTTCAATCCAGACCAAGAAGCTAGACCAAGAAGCTCTGTTTCTCTGTGTCTCATACCTTAAGCTATAGCAGTATAGCCTGTACTCCTAACCTTAATCTCCAAACTCTCTCTGCCAATCAAATACGCTTCGCTGATGAAGAAGCTCTGTCCTAATCTTGATCGCGAGGATGGGCTCGACACGGTGCTCGAGGTCCCAATCCCTGAAGAAATTTTCACCAACAAAAGCGGAACCACCAGAGCTTGGCAAAACATGAAGTCATGGATGAAACCCAACGCCGAATCCAGATCGTCAGCACCATCCATGGCAGCAGTATTCGGAGGCCGCAACACAGAGATCCAGCTATTGCTGAGTGTCGTGGGAGCGCCATTAATCCCTTTCCCAGTCAGCTCTGAGAATCAACCCATCACTCGCAGCATTAAAGACCAACACATTGTCAGTAATCACTCAAAGCATTTTCTTTCTTTTCTAATGGAAATTGATCATTGATCATAATGGGAAAAAAGCTCTATTTGGCACGCTAATTCTGAGTTAACTGCGTGTGCAGGAGGCGTCCATGGCGAAATACATAGTGAAACAGTATGTGGCGGCTGTGGGAGGAGAAGGTGCGTTGAATTCCATAGAAAGCATGTATGCGATGGGGCAGGTGAAAATGGCGACGTCGGAGTTTTGCGCAGGGGAAGGTTGTGTGAAAAGTAAGAAGATGGTGAAGGCGAAGAAGGCGGAGATGAAGCAGGGAGAGATGGGAGGGTTTGTGGTATGGCAGAAGAGGCCGGAGCTGTGGTGCTTAGAGCTGTTAGTTTCTGGTTACAAGATCAGCGCCGGGAGTGATGGAAAAGTGGCATGGAGGCAAACCCCTTGGCACCATTCTCATGCCTCTCGCGGCCCCCCAAGACCTCTCAGGCGTTTCCTACAGGTAAATTTTCCCTCCAACCCTTCAACTCTCACTCTTTTGCTTTAGGGCAGTAAAACTGCTGAGATGTGCTTGTATTAGGCACGGCAGAGTATGCTTATGTCAAGATTGGTGGGGTCAAAATTCATTCGTTTGTAGGATATCCTTCAATTGTCTTCACGCTTACTGATTCAATTCCTTCGGTTTTTCTGCGTTGGAGACAGTTTGGACTTTGGATCCTACCGTCGAAACCGATAAAGTTCGTCTTGTGGGATTCCTCTGACCCATATATATGTGGAAGGGACAAAAGGGCCCTCAAAACCATGTTTATAATCAACTAATACTAGGCAATTTTGGTTTTCTAACCTCCTTTCTTCCTCTGAATCTCTCAAGTCTGAAATATGAATGTTCCCATATTATCTGTTTCCACACTTTACTCATTGATGTGGATTCCCAGTTTCCATGACATGGACAAAAGAGAGGGGTTGGATGTTGTCGGGCTAGTCTCTAACACGCCTTAAGCCTATAAGAAAGAAAGAAGAGAACACAAGCAACAGGGAAAAAGTTGATCTACTTTCCCGTTGTTTCTTTAGAAATTTAGCCTTGGCTTCGTAGAGAATATCAACCTTTAAATACGAAAAGTCAACAATTTAAGAGGGGAATGCGGGGAAGTTTATTAAATCCCTTCCTTTAAAGTGCCAGAAGTCAAAAAGTATCTGCCCTTTTTTATATTTCAGAAGTGACAACCTGTTTTCTTCCTTCTTTATTTCCTTTCGCCGAAAAAAGCACTATTTTTTGGGGTCAAGCGTTTCAAAGCCCATTCATAATTGTAGATGAACTAGCAGGTAATTGGATTTGGGCTTTCTTTTGCTATCAAACAAACTTACATGTTCACACGGTAACCTTAGTCTTGTACTTGGCCCTTAATTCCATTGGCATACCTATACAGGTTGAGAATTGAGATTACTAAGTCCACCTTGCTGCTTATAGCACCTGACACATCCATTTTGAAGGATCTTTTTCCATTTTACAATATATTATAGTTAAAATGAAATGGTTTTCGAACAGGGTCTTGATCCAAGGTCCACAGCCAATCTCTTCTCCAACTCTATATGCATTGGCGAGAAGACAGTGAACAACGAAGAATGTTTCATACTAAAACTTGAAGCCGAACCCTCTGCACTACGAGCAAGAAGTAGCAGCAACGTAGAGATAATTCGGCACACCATGTGGGGCTATTTCAGCCAAAAAACTGGCCTATTGGTACAACTAGAAGACTCCCATTTGCTGAGGATAAAATGCTCTGGAAACGACGGCATGTACTGGGAAACCAGCATGGAGTCTCTGATACAAGACTATAGAAGCGTAGATGGCATTAGCATAGCACATGGTGGGAAGACTTGGGTGTCCTTGTTTAGGTTTGGGGAAGGCCCTGAAAGCCATTCAAGGACAAGAATGGAAGAGGCTTGGGAGATTGAAGAAGTGGATTTTAATATTAAGGGGTTGTCCATGGATTGCTTCCTACCTCCCAGTGATTTGAAGAAAGAGGAAGAGAAAGGGGAAGCAGAGTGTGGGGTGGTTGAAAGCAATGCGAAGTTGCCGTTTAAGATCCGGTCGGCTTCTTTTAGGATTAGTGCTTCCAAAGTAGCAGCAATTAACATGGATGATGAATATTCATGTACCAGTGAAAGCGATGAGGATCTCTAAATCTGCATCTTTCATTTTTGTAAATAGACCATGCCATTCCATGGTAGAGGTAGAGGGTCAAGTTTTCGATTAGCTATAAATACATTATTTTTATTTATACAAAATACAGAAAATAAGTCCAAAATAATAGAGAAATAGAGTCTGATTAAGTTAAAACAAATTCATTTATGAATTTAGAGAAGGTTGAAAATGATCGATATGCAACATCCTTAGTCTAATTAATTAGGGGAACACTCCCCTTCAGCCACAAAGTGTGGCTGAAGGGGAGTGTTCTCCTAATTAATTAGGGAAATTTAAAACTTTTTTTAAAGTTTTGTTTAATATTTTTTTTAATAATTTTTATTTTATAAAATTAATTAATTATATGTTTATATAATGTATTTTTATTAGAATTTTTTAAGATATTTTTATATTTTTTTAAAATTTTTTAAGTTACAAATGAATAAATTATAGATAAATAGTAAAAGAAATGTAAAAAAATTTAAAAAAAAATTTAAAAACATCTTAAAAAATTTTAAAAAAATACATAAGATGAAAAATAATTAATTAATTTTAAAAAATAAAAAAAATTTAAAAAAACATAAAAAATAAAAAAAATAAAAAAATAAAAAATGAGGTGGGTTGGTAAGATAATATTTTTTAATTAATTAAGATTTGGCCACAAAAGTTAGTTAAAAATTTACCTTTTATATAATAATAATAATAAATTTATTATTATATGATTATTATAGCAACTGACTAGACAGTCGTCTAACTGGTTGGATCCAGTAAACTGTGACCCAACAATCTTTGCAATTTGCTATTGACAAATTTATGAAACATTCAGTGGAGGACGGAAACATATAAGAAACGTTTGGTTATTATTTTTGTTTTTTTATATAGATTTAGAAAAAATAGATATTATTGTACAGTTACTTATTTAATATATTATTTTTAGACACAATTTCATTAAATAATAGCAATTAAATTAATATTATCTATATTATTATATATAATTTGAGTAGAATTAGTTTTTTGAAATTTTTTGTATATAACTTAATTTAAGAAAAGAAAATTTGAGTAGTTATTTATTAACTTCCCACTTTTTCTCTTTATTAATTTAAAATAAAAACATCATATTTTTTATATAGAATATAAATATTTATTTTTATTAAATAATAAATAATAATTTTTATTAATTCATCTAAATATAATTAAAATATGATTGAATAGATTGATATTTACGATATTATATATGACAATAATAAATTATATAATTTTGAGATTTGTATTACTCTAATAAATCAAAAGAAAACATTTATAAATTGCGATATATTATTTTAAATGTAAAAATTATAATTTATAAAATAAAGTATTTGTTAAATTATATTTGAATGTATAGATTTATTTAAATATTTTTTAATTTTATTTTGTTTATAATTTTTTATTTTAAACAAATTTAAAATTTAAAAAAATTTAAAATATACACATAAAATTTAAAAATAATTAAAATTTATATATATAAAAAAATACACAAAAAGATACCAATACATTTAAATATAACTTACCCATTATCTAATATTAATTTATGCTTGAATTGATGGTAGACACTAGAAACTCAAAGGGAAGTTTTTGATATTTTATGCAGTTCAATTGTAATTTGAAACCGCCCAAAACGGTAACTCACACGATTCGGGAAACATCCACTACAGAACATTCTGGAATCATCATGAATTATACATTTACCCCCATCTCCCTTCCCCAACTTCACCTCCTTTGCTGAAAATTCCCAAGCAAAAACCAGTCCCTTAATTACACGCTATTTCTCGTCATCTCTGAGTTTGCATTTCACCATGTCACTGATTCCGAACTTTTTTGCCCGCCGATCAAACCGCTTCGATCCTCTCTCGCTCCAAGTTTGGGACCCATTCGAAGGGTGGCCCGCTTGCTCCCTCTCCGAGTTCCCCTCTGAGATGGCGTCCTTTGCTCATTCCAACATCGATTGGAAGGAGACTCCTACTGCCCACGTCTTCAAAGCCGACGTGCCTGGTCTGAAGAAGGAGGAAGTGAAGGTGGAGATCGAAGACGGCAGGGTTCTTCAGATAAGCGGGCAGAGGAACCGTGAACAGGAGGACAAAACCGATACCTGGCATCGGATTGAGCGCAGCAGCGGTAGCTTTTTCAGGAGGTTCAGGCTTCCGGAGAACGCTAAGATTGATCAGATCAAGGCTGCAATGGAGGATGGTGTTCTCACTGTGACTCTTCCTAAGGAAAATATGAAGAAAGCTGATGTCAGGTCCATTGAAATTTCTGGCTAAATCTCAGGTCTCGTTTCCTTTTGTTCTCTGTAAAAAGTAAAATCTACAAATGGATATGGCTAGCGTTTTGATGGGAAATAGTTGTGTTTGTCATGGGTTACAATGTTGCTTTGGCCTGATCTGAGACTCTAATGTCTGGTGTTACACTGTTACTCAGTGTAAATGCTCTATTTTGGAATGGATTGCAGAACTCTGATGTGTAATTATACTATCTGTAGTTTTTTTTTTTTTTGGTTAATTGTCCTTTTTCTTCTCTGAATATGTTCCCAAGCCACTTAACCATAGATGTCTAACATCAGAAGGGTGTCCCTATATCCAATGTTCTCTTGCGGCTCTATGATGTGTGATTATGTGTTGGATGTAACATTTTGTTACCCTGAAATCTACTTTACCATTAGTGACTGAGATACTGCTAAAAAAAAGAATCCATATTCTAAGGTCTGTGTATGATGAAAATTAGTTTATGTTACTTGTGTCAATGCATTTCTCCGCAGTTAGTACTGATTCTGGGCAAAACTGAAGAATCTTGAATTGTCTAAGGCCACTTTCAGTAGCCGAAACATGATAATTATAATAAGATTTCTTAATATATAGTTTTTTCTACATAACTAAACAATAAACCAAGCAAAGGCTAAATTTTCTATTCTTTTCCCTCATTTTCTATTCATCCAAAGAAACACAACTAAGGCTAATGTTTGTATTATTTTTTTCATTTCCGTCATTTCTTTCGTTCCCTCCACCCAACAGACGCACAATTATATTTCACAACGGGAACTACACAGCACAGTTCTCTCGATATTGAGCACAGAAGCAGGAGAAACCATCGAACCAAATGTTTTAGCCAGAGATTTGAATGGGCTTGACCTCAGGTTTCTTCTCTTCCAGCTTAGGCACAGTGACAGTGAGCACCCCATTCTCCATGGTAGCCTTGATCTGATCCATCTTAGAATTTTCAGGCAACCTAAATCTCCTCATGAATTTCCCAGTGCTTCTCTCGATTCGGTGCCATCTATCATCCTTCTGTTCCTGCTCTCTACTTCTCTCTCCACTAATCTGCAGCACACTCCCTTCTTCCACCTCCACCTCCGCTCTTCTTTCTTTAACCCAGGAACGTCAACCTTAAAGACGTGAGCCTCTGATGGCACTGGTTTCACGAGCAGAGGAAGGCAGATTGGCCACAGTGCTGGAGGAGAAGGGGAAGCCGTCGAAGGGATCCCATAGGTCCAAAGAGAAAGGATCAAACACGTTGCTTCGTCGACCACGGAAGAAGCTTGGGATGAGTGACATGGTGGATGGGTTTAGATCAAAGTTAGGAATTGGAATCAAGAATTCTGTGAACTCTGTTGATTACTCTTTTGTGATGAGAGTGGGAAAGAGAGGTTGGGTTATATATAGGAAAGGAAGGAAGTATCTGGGATTTTCGAGGATTTTCTATCAAGATATGTTGAACGTCTGTCCATGAGGTGTCATAGTGAGAAAGTGAGAAACGATAGGAAGACTCATGGCGACGGGGTCCATCGGAAAACCTGGACTGGCCCCTTATCCTTCTCCCTCTTAATTCCGGGCTGAGTTCATATCTATAAGTTTATAACCCATAATCATAAACATAGCTTAATTAACATCCTTCCTGGCTTCGTGCTCTTGAGACGCTTCAATATATGTACACGGTTTTTTTTTTTTTAATCTTGGAAGTCTCTCTTTACTAAATTCATATTAATTTTTGGAAATTTACACTTTTCAATTCACATTTTTATTTATCATTACAATATTTCTTTTAATATATTAATTATAATACATTACACATTTAATTATCATAATTTAATTAAATTATATCTCATTCTTTAATTAAGTATTAAATTTAATAATTTTAATTTAATTTAATTATTTTATTTTATTTTTATTTTTAATAATATTATTTTCATAATTTCTTTAAAATTTTAATTTAATTTCCCCATCTAACTTTCGTTAATTTTTCTATGACATAATTGTTAAGTATCTAACTTAACATAACTATTTTATACATATATTCATTGTTTTACACACCTCTTAATAATACTTTTAACATTATATTTTTTACTTACAATCTCATTTCATCTTTCTCGTAAACCAATGATGCTCTCTTAGATTTTAGCATGTATCAAAAGTTTTAATTGCATATTTGCTGCACACAAGTAGTATTGCTACAAGGTTGTGACTTTGCTACAATTGTAAGTTTATAATTGTGTCCCACAAACACCTTTACGAAAAGGAGATAGATACCCTATATGGAGGAATAGCCTAAGAGTGGTGATTACATCACTTACCCGTAATTTTTCCCTCAGGCGCCTACAATAAATAAATTATTTTTTTGTGACATTTTTTTAAACGTAAAGTTAAAACAATAATATATATATATATATATATATATTTATAAAAAATAAATTTTCTGTTAATGTCACAATCATATAAAATTACATTAACTTACAAAATTTACTTTATTTTAAAAAAAATTATATATATATTATCATTTTAAATTTACATTTAAAACAAGTGTCATAAAAACAAAACTTATTTATTGTAGGCGCCTAAGACAAAAATTACGGGCATGTAATCACCACTCTTAGGCTTTTCTTCTATGGACATTACACGGGATTCAGTTGAAATACACGACTTGAATAAGGTGCGAGGTACTGTAGATATAGTACACACGATCTATCCAAAGGTCATGCAATCTTGTTGCTACATAGATCCTCACACTTCCTCTGTAGCGATCGGAATTCCATCATTTTTTCATAAGAAAAAGATGAATAGTTTTTTCTTAATTTTAGCCGTTTAAGAATTTGGATGGATAAAATTAAATAATATTATTTAGTAAAAAAAATTTCCCATTTTCCTTGAGCATTTCCCCCATTTCATCAATCCAAAACCAAGCATTAATAGGAATCTTCAAAAACATTTCTTAATGGAAGAAATAAAAGTATAGGATCAAACGACTCTACCTTTATATTTCTGGTGATTGTAAAATGTAAATAGCTAGGTACCGTTTCACCATTTCAAAATGCAAGTATCAAACTCTAGCTAGCTAGGAAATAGAAAGAAAAGAAAACGCCAACTTGAAATATGAAGAAAATGTTGTTTCAACCTTTCGTCGGTCATTGTAGTTTGAAAACAGTGACAATTGGTGACAGTGGTTGGGACAGCAGCAACCGACGACGATAGAGGGAGAAAGAAGAAAAGACAAAAATCAGACCAGGAGATGACGATTCTAAGTGATGGGAAATGCAGAAAGAAAATAGGAAGAAAATTTGGGAAAATGAGGAAAAAAAATTATTAAATGACGTGAATAGTTAAGATTAGGAGAAAATGATCATTATTTTTTTATGAAAAAATGATAGGATCCCGATCTTTTTTAATTTTGACTATTAATCACTTCAATTTTTAATACATTATAAGTAGCATATTCTATGAAAAATGTCACAAATATATGAACTTTAATTTTATAAAATTAAAAGAATTTTACTTCAAATTTTTTTGAATTAAATTTTAATTTTAATTCAATATTTTAATTTTTTTTAATGAGTGAAATTGATTATTTTATACATGTTAAAAGTTTAAGCAACTAATTATTAAAATAAAAATCAAATAAAACCATTTATCGAAATGATGAAAAATAAAAAAATTATTTATGAGCCTAATTATTATCTCTTAATTAATTAAGTTAATTGTGTGTATAATAAAAAATTTTAAAAATGTTTTTTCTCATCAATTGATTGCTGTGTTCTTAAGAAATTTTTTATTGTTATGCGGCTTTCAATTCTTTAATCCAACCAAAATTTCAATAAGTATAAAGTCATAAACAAAAAATAATTAAAAAGAAAAAAAATATGGGCCTAAAGGGAACAAGATGAGTTCAAGACGGAAAGATAAAATAAAATTATCATTGAAAAATGTAATATAAAAATTATTAATTAATATCTCAAATAATGATTATATGTATAAAATAATTAAAGGTGGGGTGCAATTTAACACTTAATTAAATAATGTGATATAATTTGATTAAATTAAGATAACTAAATGTATAATATATTATAATTAATATATTAAAAAAATTATAATAGATAAAATATATATATTTCTCTTGAATATGTGAAGAATGAACGGTGGTTAGCCCAAGCAGGAGAAAGTTTTGTCCCACCGAAACAGATTTCATTATCTCTCCAGTGACGTGGCACTACTAATAAATTAAATAAAAATCTGCAATATTCGGGAAGCATCTGCCACTTTCACTTTCTCCCGGGCATTCCATAACACTCCAGACTCCTCCATTTACCTTTCAGTCATGCTCATACTCCATATCTTCTTACTCCTGAACCATCCCCTAATTACCAAAATCTCCTTCTCCTCTTCCTATAAATACCTCCCACCTCCCTTCTCTCCTCATCAGCAGCAGTTCACACAAAAGCAACAACAGAAACTTCTCACTCCAATCACATCTTTTTACTTCTCTACCAGCTTCCAAAATGTCCCTCATTCCAAGCTTCTTCGGTACTGGTCGAAGGACCAACATCTTCGACCCCTTCTCTCTCGACGTTTGGGATCCTTTCCAGGACTTCCCATTCCCCGGCAGCACTGCCGTGTCCGCCCCCCGCTCCGAATTCGCCAACGAGACGGCGGCCATAGCCAACACGCGCATTGACTGGAAGGAGACTCCGGAGGCCCACGTGTTCAAGGCTGACCTACCCGGGCTCAAGAAGGAGGAAGTGAAGGTGGAGATCGAGGAGGGGCGGGTGCTGCAGATCAGCGGGGAGAGAACCAAGGAGAAGGAGGACAAGAACGACACTTGGCACAGGGTTGAGAGGAGCAGCGGGCGGTTCCTGAGGAGGTTCAGGCTGCCAGAGAACGCGAAGTTGGAGCAGGTGAAGGCCAGCATGGAGAACGGAGTACTGACGGTGACTGTCCCCAAGGAAGAGGTGAAGAAGGCTGACGCGAAGGCCGTTCAGATTACAGGGTGAAGTTAGTCAGCTGTGGAGCGAGGGATGCTACTATGGAATGAATACTAAGTGTTGGTGTGTTATGTTTGTATGAAATAAATACACACTTCGTGTGGGACTTGGTTCCGATGGAATTGGAGTTTGTATCTTAATCTCGTTTGTTAAAACTTCATGAATTTATAAATAATTTTAATTCTGTTTTTCATTATTCACTTTGTTGTTGTTGTTGTTCAAGCATCCCAAAGTATTTCTGTATTTCGTTAACTCATTGATGGAACAAAGAAACGAAATGGCTTTTGGTAGACATTATTAGCAATGTACAGTCATTTTTCTAATTGATGGGATGTTTCAACAAATGAAACTACGTCTATTTTGTCAAAAGAATAGCCAGGGGTGAAAAATGTTTCAAATTGAAATCATGCATGTAATGGAATTTCAACAAAGAAACGAAATGAAATATTTCTGTATTTCGTTAACTCATTAATAGAACAAAGAAACGAAATGGCTTTTGGTAGACATTATTAGCAATGTACAGTCATTTTTCTAATTGATGGGATGTTTGAACAAATGAAACGACGTCTATTTTGTCAAAAGAATAGCCAGGGGTGAAAAATGTTTCAAATTGAAATCATGCATGTAAGGAATTTCAACAAAAACTTCATATGCGTTACGTTTAAAGTGGCTGTTTGGGCCTGATGGGAGGATAACCTTTGTTGATATTGTTTGGGTTGGGCTTCCCTTAAGCCTATAAAATTATGTGGGCTCATAAATGTGGTCTATGAAAATGAATCCAATAGAAGACTTGAACATGACTAGGCTTTTTGAAAATCATTTGAAGTTTTTATATATTTTTTGTTATTTAAAAAGTTAAAATACCGAGTTACCAAATGCCCCATTTGTGGCTTCAAATAGATTGAAAGGTACGAATGATTGACTAGGTGAAGTTCATGGGAGGGCATTGACGAAGGGAATCCTTCAAATCGTGAACTTGTTTGTAATAAATGATTTTGGTCAACCAATACTTAAGCGGACGTAATTTGAGAGTAATGACACAAGAAATTAAAATTAAAGTGAAAATGAAGTTAAGAGGTAGAATTGAGCGAGGAAGGACAGAGTTAGCCAGAATAAAGGCCTCAATTGTTGCGCAACGTACACACTAAACTAACCCTTTCCATGCATGCATCCACAAGAAGCCTCATTTTGGCATCTAACATGTCTTGCAAATTGGAAGCGCTTCATTTTAGATATTGGATAATAATAATTCAACATTATTTGTCATGTGCTTTGTACAAACATTATATTCAAACTTATCACACTTGCTTCTTATCAAAGATTGCAGCCATGTTGGAACAAAGCATAATAACATTATTATATCCACAAAATTGTTCTCTCACGCTTCTTCAACTATGATATTTCACAACTAGTGCTTATATTTAATTTTTTTTAGATTGGGAAATATAGGATAAAGTTATAAAGTAACGTGATTGACGGCTAGAGATATGGGCCGGAAATCAAGTAGGTTTGGGCCCCATCCGTCCCAACCAGCAGATCAAAATAGGATCTCATCAGTCATCTCTACTATTCACAGCTCCCCTTCTCTCCTTGATTAAGAAGCCATGCAGTAACCAAACCAAAGAAACCAATAAATGAATTCACCCATTCCCATTGCATCTGTACTTTCACAAGTGAGATAGCTATGGAGAGAGCGAAAGAGAACCAGGTCCGTACACCCCCACCCACCATCTGCAATCTGCCCTAATAGTCTTCTCTGCCTCACTACTTTTATAGCTGTACTCCACCACCCATACTCTTAATCCTCTTCATTTATACCAACTTCTTACTCTCTCACCATCATTAGCACTTCCCTACTCAATTACAAGTAACATACCTCATCACAACTAAAATTCAACAAATATTTGTTAATATAAAAAATATAAAATGAAAAAGACTTGGGTAGTAAGGAGTAAATAACCGGATAAGTTAAAGGGAGGGACGAACCTTAAAAAATTGGGAAGAAAGAGCACTTGGGAAGAAATACAAAAATTAGAGATTTCACCAACCCAAAAATTACACTTGCATATACCCCATTGCAAATTAAGTTACTATTTTAATAATGATAAATTAAGTTGCTAGGTAGAAAGGATCAATTCAATGTAGCGTTCAAAATGTACTCATTTTTTTAAAAAGCTAAAATCACATTCTTCGAAGCATCATAAAATTACTTCAAAATTACAATTTACTAACAAAGGACAGCTTATCCAAAGTTACGGGCATATGTTTAATGTTGGTAATTCTCGTAAAACGAAAATTACAACTTCAAAAGTGTCTTCGTCTCGGCAGGATTATCTCTCCAGCAACGGAGATATAGGCCCCAAGGACTGGGTGAGAGCAACCGCCGATCCAATTCCATCCCACAATCCCCGCCTATCGTTAAGCTTCCAACACCCCACCCCCCCTTCTTACCTTGTCTTTTCGCTGTTAATCAACTTTAACGTTAAATCTCCGCTTTTCCTTCGAACTCCTTTCTTTATGATTCTGTTTGATTAACCATATATTAGTTTAGCCCTTGGCAGTGTTCTCCATGAATAAGGAGCTAAAACACCATAAAAAAACTATACTTCCAGGCTTGAAAAAGGCCTTGGGTAAGCGGGAAAGCAAAAAATTTCAGGGGAACTTAGAGAGGACTGACAAGATAACTATTTATTACATAGTATAAGTTATTACATAAATATTACGAACAAGGGATTTTACAAGTTATGGGTAAAACTTTAATCACTAACATCACTTGCTTGCTACTTCTGCCGATCCCTTATCCTTCTTCCATTACCAATACATAGCGTGGAACAACATCTCCCTGCTTACACATTATTACAACCCTAAATTTCTATTCTTTCACTGTTTCTTCAACCAAAACCAGATGCTGCAATCTTCTCCCAAAAAATGGATGCTTTATTGCATCTAAATTTGCCAAACATTCTTAAATTTCATCCCTATCCAAAAATATTAAAAAAAAACAATACCATATTCCCTATCACATCCTACTACCATTTACTAACTCTTGTCCAACCAAGTGTCCTTGGAGAAAATTGAATCTTCTTGTTTCAACCTCCAAGGAGTCGGTCAGTATATCCATTCCTGAGGCAGACGTATTTCATTATTTACGGACTCCTCAGGCCGTACAGTTAACCTCTGCTGCAAGAGTAGAGCATTTCTCCGGGCTACCAATGCTTCTGCAAACAAACCCAAAATACAGAAGCTTTAAGTAAATTTTCTATAAAGAGCATCGTTTAATCTAGAGGGCTTTGTTAAAATTTACTCACTTACCATACTCTGTAGCAAAAGCACCAGAGAAGACTGGCTGATCAGCTGCATTCAGTTCATCAATCTTCAAGTTCAGAGCATGAACAACCTTTGCCGGAAGCAGGACAGGTGAACAACCTGACCGTACATTGCATGTCAGAAACAAAATCAACCAAACAGCCAAAACAGAGCATAGAAGATAGCACTAATATCAAATAGACCCTGCCATTGGCATGAACAAACGAAAGCCGTCCAAAATCAACGACTTAGTAACCCCCACTAAAATTTCTAAACTACGACAAACTAGAAAACTAGAGCTCGGTGAGTAATTACTTGCTTTCTTGCGAGATTCAGGGGGATCCCCATATTGGCGAGGTAAGAATACCCCCGTTCCACCGCATCCCCTTCTAACACCAGATCCACCATGCAAGACAGTTCGCGATCCAGATCCATTCTGCTGTACCTGTTGATTTTGGGGCTGAACTTGCAGAGGGGGCCACGCAGGTTGGGACAAAGATGAGGGACGCCCACATTTTACATTCCCATACCCAAGGTTACGACCTCTGTTCTGAATCTTTTGCTGCTGCTGAGCCAACCAGTTAGCTTTGGCTTGCCTTCCCCACACGGAAGTGCACTGTTGCTTCAGCACCTGTTCCTGCCTCACCTGCTGAGGCTGAACCTACAGAGCCAAGAAGCGCAAAACAAATAAGGCATGGAAACTATATACAAGCCCTGACTTAAGGCAAGTGCTCATTTTCACACAGCTTCGAATTAGCTCTCAGGCTCACCTGAGAGGATTGGTGGATAGTCTGAATGAGGCTCTGGTTCGTGTACAACGAATTGGGAGGACTTTTCGCTGCACTGACAGGAATCACAGTTCGAGGGGGACCCAGAAACCCACTGTTCTGAAAATCATACTTAGACGCTTGGCCATTCATCTTCAACTTCGCAACTTGCCCAGCAGCGGCGTATATGACATCCCAGGCATCGTTATTGGCAGCAAACGGCGTAGTTGGTGGTGATGGAACCTGGGAAGATCTGTTTGGGCTTCCATCTCCCGAGACAGTGCTGCGACCAGACCAGCTTCCGATTCCACTGAGAGTCGACTGAGGCGACCGGGCTAAACCCCAAGTTTTCTGGCCCTGAAAAAAAAAATGGAGCCGAATCAGTTTCCCAATGGGAAAAGAAAAATGATTTTTGAACCTGCGCAGAAATCTCCAAACTCTTACCTCAGTTTTGTCAATAGCGCAAGTGGGGTCAGTAAGTTTTCGAGTTTCATAGAGGGACGCTTGGCTCAGCTGGTGAGTCAAGCCAGCTAAAAAATCCTCGTCATCGCTGCTCTCTGTCTCCATCGATCCTGCAACAGACTCCACAGGCGAGTTCAGAGCTGAGGAACCCCCGAACGAGTCAAACTCGTAGGGGAACTCCGAAGGGAAGCAAAAAGCGGCATCTAAATCAGCGTTGACGCCATTCTTGTTATTTTCTTTGTCCCCAAGTATGTCACCGGCAGTGAGGAACTGCGAAGGAAGCCATAACTCAGCCCCGTCCACAGCTTTAGCCATGCTCAGCTCAAAGCTACGAAAGGGGAGAACTAAAAAGGACCAGTAAGGTACTTGCCGTTATGGGGATTGAAATGAGTGAGAGAACCAGCTGAGTTTGCTGGGTTCGCAGGCGCAAGGGTAACAAAGAAAGAGAAGAGAGAAAAAGAGAATGCGAAAGAGAGAAACATGGGGTGAGGAGTTGTAGTATAGAATGTTGAAGACAAGCTGCTTTTATTAAGGTTCAAGGGCCCCTATGAGACAGTTCAAATACGAGAGAGAGAGATTCGCAGCGATGGCCCAGTGGTTGGAGACATTTGTCCTAGTATGCAACCCACCTGCCATGTGTCTACTCCAACTCAATTAATTAAACTCCAGATTAAATTATGATTGGCATATATTGGGATGGGATTTTACAGCTTCTAGTCCTTAAACTGATTAGTAAAATTATTTGTCTTTTTCAAATCGAAGTTTAAATTTTTAAATTGTGTACTAATGGAGGAATTAGTATTCAGTATTCCACCTTCCCAATTCGTCTCTACTTTGAGCAATTCTTGAGTTCGGCCAAATGCAATTTTTTTTAAACCTTCTGACTCTTGTTTTGTTTGAATTATTCCTATTGCCATTATCTTTTTCGAACAGTGATTAGAGCATCCGCTGGTGCTGATTGAGGGACTATAAAAGATTAAAAATGGGTGGGGTCGCTATATAATGTTTAGACAATGTTCCAATTAAATAAAAATGGCCTTTTTTTTGGATAGCTGGATTGGCTATCGGCAGATACCCTCACTGTATCTGCATATGGATTGGATTCAATTCTGCAGCTTTGTTCATCTTTTTACATTGTCATAATGATTCCTGATGATAGCCTCAACAGTCTACTCCTGCCACTTCGATAGTGTGATCTAAAGATAAATAAGATTATAACTTTGTTAATAACATTTTTTAATTTATTTCTAATTAAAAATTAAACTTGAAACCTTACAACTTGGTATATGAACTTTTGCTGCCAAAATTTGCAAATTAGTCGGTGAAAGTAGAGAGGATAAGATGGAGCAATCATAGATATAAATGAAAGTTTATATTAATAAATAATTATTTATAGGATAACATTATTTGATTAAAAGTTTAAATATCGAAAAATTCAATTTAAAAAAATAAAATGTGACATGCGTAATCATTTTTACTCCATACGAAATGAAGATATTTGGTGTATATAATCATTAGAATAAGATACGAACATCATTATTAGAAGTTGGCTCACGGGAATTCTCTCTTCCCACCCTCTCACTCTGGAATTTCATATTAACCTCATTGAAACCTCACAAATCATTGACAGTTATATATATATATATATATATATATATATATATATATATATATATTGTACTGTTCACTAGCACGGTGAAACATGGATCTCTAATTTGGACATTACTAAAAATCCAAATACATTTTAAATATTGAGATAGAATTCAATAAATGATTTTATTAATGTTTTGAATATGTTATATGAATATTCAGTTTGTGCATTATGATATTAGTGAATGATTAATTCCATATGTTTCAAATTTTCAATCCTTGAATTTGATCCAATTGCACTCTTTAATTTGCAGTAGAAAATAAGTGAACATTTTATTACTATATGTCTTCTTTATATTTGATTGTTGTAACATATATAACAATAATTGTAAAATGTACAAAAACTTTATTAATAAAATAATTATCTATGTTACCACCTAGGTGTAGCATAATATTTTTTATTCTTATCTTTTATTATTATTTTTGTATTAATGAATTATTTTTAAGTTATATATTTCTTTTAATTTTTTATTTATAAAAAATTAAATTAGAAAAATGATGAATAAATAATAAAATAAATATAAGTTTTTAAAAAATATATATATAATATAAAAAATAATTATTTAATATCAAAATAGTAAAAAATAAAATCAAAATATGACATAGCATATAATCATCCTTAATAAAATTGTTATATATTTGCATTATGGGCCATAATAAACCACGCCATTTATCTATATATTATAAGGACGAAGCAACATAATTTTCTTGGAAATTTCATCTATTCCATTGGTTCAATACAAGTAAAATATTTTATTAATAAATCCTTGGAAACTGCCGTTGATATTTGTTCCCGTGAAGTTACCCTAAAACCATTTATAGAGTTGACTTTTGGTTTGGTGGGAGATTTTTTTAGGGGTTTAGAATCGAAAATTTTTATATTGATACATAATTTTTAAAAAATTAAAATTTTTAAAAATAATTTTTAGTTAATTTTTTTATTAAAATATTTTTATGATGATAACATTCTTAAATTTTCATGAATATAAAAAATTTATTTTATTCCTATATCATACATATACTTTTTTTTAGTTATTATATATTATAAATATTAAAATATTTAATAAAATAAATATTATATATTAAAATTATTAAAATAAATAAATAAAATAATGAATAAACAATTTTATATTAATTATTATAAATAAAAAAATTTTTATAATTTAATAAAATAAATATTATTTATATTAAAATTAATAGAATAATATATATATATATATAATAATAAATAAAATATAAATAAATAAGTAAAATAAACAAATAAGTAATGAATAAATAAGCTTATTTAATTATTCTAAATAAAGTATTTAAAATTTAATAAAATAAATATTATTTATATTAAAATTATTAAAATAATAATAAATTATATAAATTAATTTATATTTGTTATTTATTAATTATTATATATGAATAAATAAGTATAACAAATAAATAATTGTTTAAGGGTATTTTTATAAAAAATTATTAATATTTTTAAAAAAATTGTACTTAAACCAAACATGAGAATGAAATATTCCAATTAACATTTACAGAAATGTTTAAGATCAACTAAATGTATTTTATAACATTCTTAAAAATTATAATTCTCAAACAACACAATTATCATAAAACATTATTTCTAATAATAAAAAATGCCCCCTGATGTTGTGTCTATTACCATCTTTTTACGCACAAAAAAAAAGTTTTTTTTCTTAAAAAAAATATTTTGTTAACTTCTAAAAGAATACAATAATCTTATTATATGTATATAATTTTCACAAAGTGAAATTATCAAATTCTTAAAAGGGATTTTTTAAAATAAAATGTGTATTGGATTTGATATATTTTCGAGAGTCACTATGGAACAATAGAGTTGAATGCAGAGCAAGAAACTTGCTCTGTGATGCCTTGGTTATCAGGGATTGCTACTTATAATGTACTGTACACTTTACTACCTACAATATCATTCTTCTTGAGACGTTTTTATTATGATGCCCTAATTACCAGGGACCACTGCTAGGAATGTGTTGTTCGCTTTGTTAGCTAGAGTATTATTTTTCTTCTGGTAGGACTCTGCACTAGCTTTACAACTTTTCACGTTTTCAGGAATCGAATCTGCCTCCCATGTTATACATCAAACTTACCATTTTGTGAATTTTGCTTGTTACCATCAAAAGCATGTGATTAGGGAACAATATACAATGTTGCAATCTCAAGGCAAGTGAGATGGGTTCAAAGAAGAAGAAATAAAAATGGATCGGTGTGTAGTTTTGGGAATAAAAAGTTTAGTGGAGGGTAATTTTGTTAACATATTTTATAATTTTAATTTGTTTATTTATGAAAAAATAAAAAAGAATATTGATAAACTATTTTTAATGAAATTAAGTTAATTAGAGTTAAATATATATTTTTAAAATATAATGAATAATTGTATAATTAATGCATTTTTTATGAGAAAATATTTTACTATTGCAAAAATCAGTGCAAACATTGAACCATTGGAGGAAGCAGTTCACAGCTCAATGGTACTGCGATTGCATTGGTAATAATTTTTTTAATATTTTATATTATATAATATTATATATTAATGATATAATGTAAAAGTAAATAATTTAATAGGAAAAATTAAATAATATATATTAATATACATATAAAATATAATTAAATTACTCAAATATATAAAAAATAATACATATGTTATATTTGTTTATACTAAAAATAATTAAAATGATATTGTTTTAAACTTAAAAATTTATGAAAATAGTGTCAAAATAATATTTTTTAGTAAAGAAAGAAAAAAATTAAAAAATGATTAATTTATCTAATTTATTACAATTTAAATAATTTTGATTGATTCGTTAATTTTTTAATTAAATTTTATTGATTGATTAATTTTTAGGAGTTAACATTGGTCTGTACAGTTATTTAAATAAAGGAACCCTCATAAATTTTGTAATATTTTTAATTATTTATTATATAATGAAATGATATAACAAAAATAAAAAAAAAGAATGATTTTATAAAGTTTGTGAGGGTTGATGTGCACAAGAGTGGCCCATAGGCCATACGTAATGTTGTTTAATTGTTGCTTTAATTAGGGAAGTGTGTGTGATGAACAAAAGCAGAGAACATAATGATTGGTTCATTTGACCCTTAGCGTTACTTTTGCATAATTTATTACCGCTCCTATGAGTGACATCGTCAAAAACCCCCAATTGTCCTAATCTTGTTTCTGCCTTTCCTGACAAATTGACAATACATGTAAACCTCCTCAATCCTCATAGACTAAACCTGCCAACTCTTCTTCACAACGCCGCAAAGCAAACGCACATCCCACAAACACACTTTACTTATTCCCCATCATCACCTCCAATACCTTCTTAATCAATTCTAAATTAATTAACGAGATACTCTATAATTGTCACCAGATTTTGATTTATGATCTTGTGATCGTATAAGAATGTATTAGTTGAGTAAATATGTAAAAATACACTTGTATAATATAACAATGTATCAAATTCACAGCTATAATTAGTACTGTCAAACGGAGCGGGCCGGGCATTTTGACATCAACCCGCCCCTTAAACGGCCCCTTAAACGGGGCGGGGCAACCAGCCAACCCGTTAAAAAAACAAGGGAAAATGGGGGGAATTGGCGGGTTGTAAATCTTCATACCCAACCCGTCATTTTTGGCGGACTGGGCGGGTCAACCCAGCGGGCCCAACCCGTTTTGACAACTCTAGCTATAATATCATAATATTGAATTGAGAATTTTTATACTATCACTTCAATAATAATATAATTCTTCACAAAGAAATATAAACCCATCAAAAAATGAATGTGATCTTGCTTGTAAAATTTGTAGGGTTAGTTTGAATATTTTTTAAAAAGAATTATTTTTATAAGATGAGAAGTTAGTTTTAAAAAAATATATTTTAGTAAAATAAGAAGTTATTTTGTGTTTGAATGTATATAAATAAAAATAATTTTTAAATCAAAAAATGTGTTTAATTGTAAAATTATAAAAGGACTTTTAGTTGATAAAATTACTGAAAATGATATACATAAATAATTTAAAATTAATAGTTTTTAATTGTTCAAAATTATATATTTAATATAAAAATAATATATATAATTAAAAATAATAATTTTTAAAATAAAATAACAATTATATAAAAATAATCATAATAAAAAATAATTTAAGGAAATAAATAATATAATTATATTAAAAATATTTGATTAAATTTAAATTTTATAATTATGATAAAATTTAATTATGAATTATAATAAAAAAATATAATTATAATAAATAAAAGGATAAAATTATTAAAAAAATAAATCTAATTTTTTTAAAAAAATTATAAAATAAAAAATATACTTTAATTATATTTTTTTCTTAAAAAACATAAATAATTCAAAAAATTACAAAAATAAAATTCTTTTCTAAAAAAAAATCCCTTATCCCCTCACAAGTGAGACATAGACACACTCTTTTTATAAGAAATTATATGTTATGACTTTAATAGTGAGCCAATAATATCACAATTAATACACGTATTAAATTATCTTGTGAAATGGATAGAGGAAAAAAAAAGGATAGGTATATAGCAATTATTGTAGCTAATTGGAGGTGTCCCAGTATGCAGGAAAATCTCGTGAGTCGGCCGGTCAGTAAAGAAACAGCCATAATCCCTGCGATAAATGGGGGATCTCTGCACATATCACATATCTCACTAGTGACGTGGCTGGGTGGGCCCTAATGGTACTACTGATTCGACATTCACCCCCGGATTCCAAACTCACCATTCATTCCCATTTATTCCATTCCCGCCAAAACAGCATATTTATTTATTTATGTAAAAGAAAAATAAAATGATTTAGTGGGAATGGGAAGCTGCCCAAATGTCAAAATGGCGGGAACCTGTTACGGTTTGTTGTATTATCTTGTCATTTCTTTTTCTTTTTACGTGTTGTCCCTTTCATATTTAATTCTTACGCCCAATTTAGATCCTTTCCCACTTGTTCCCAGCTTCACAACCTTAACCACCCCTTCAATTATTAACAATTTTGTTCTTTAATATTTTGAATTTTGATTCAATTTTCAATTTTTCTGTTTAAGTAGTGAAAACTGTCATATTTTACAAGTTACAAACGTAACCTGCGTATGGGTTTGACCTAGTTCATTTACTTATATTCACTTAAAATCATAATGTGTATAATTAAGTACAATTTATAAAAAATTATAGTAATATAAAAGCCATAAAATACAAATAATCAACTGTAATGTGATCAACAATGATATTTAGAAGACAATTGTAATTTTTTATTATTAAATTTCACCCCTTTCTACAACTTTTTTTTTAATCTTTTGACTTATTCTAAAATAACATTATTGCAAATGTTAACCAGTTTTAAAGACAAAAATAAACTTTAAAAAGTATGAACTTCTTTTTTATATTAAAGATGAAAGTCAAATTATACAACTCTCTGTCACTATATGGTTCAAGGGTTAGTATTTATAAATTTTAAAATTTAGGGTTTAATTAGGAATTTAGGAGTTAAATTTATGGTCATAGGATTAAGGCTTAGTATTTTCAAGATTTAGATGTTAAATTTTAAGTATTAAAGTTTAGGGTTCAAGAGGTATGAATTATTAAGGTTAGGCTTTAAAAATTAAAGATACGATGGATGGTTTGGGAGAAAGATTTAAAGGTTTAAGGATTAGAATTTAAAAATAAGCATTGTTAAGTGTTATTGTATTACATGCGATTGGGTCATGTCTGTCACATAATCGGTCATTGCCTTGTAATTATTGATGGTCTATCTTGTAAGGATTCAAACTTTGCTGTATTATATTTTCATAATATTTAATATTTTTTATTATATTTTAATTTATACGATAAAAAATATTAAAATCTTAAATGCACTCAAACGTGAGGGGTTTTCCGTAGGGGTGTGGATGAGCGGAGTTGGTGGAAATCGCGCCGAACTTGAAATTTGAGTTTGGCGCCTAAAAAGAAGAGAGAGTGGGTAGTCTCAGTCTCAGGCATCACTGTCGAAACATCTGCCCTTACAACTCTGATAAAGACAACCTTGTATCGCTTTTTTTTTTCTTTTTAATTTCATTATTCCTATTTTGGAGTGGTAAGAGAAAGAGTGAAAAGAGTGGACATTGGGAGTTTCTCGTTATCCCCATATTTGAACTCAACGGTCAGATTTTTGCTTGCCTGCTTGGCAGTGGCAGTGGCAGCTGTTCCCCATTATCACCTTTTACCATGGGAGCTGCCTGCAACTTCCCACTTTGGATGCCTTTCCATTCTCCACTCTAGTCATTTTCATTATTCAACGTCCATTCTTTTATTTCAATTTTATTTATCTCCATTTTCCTACCACTTTGAATAATTTATTATTCATCATATCAAAATATAAATTAATCGAGGTATATTTCAATTTATATTCAAAAATTAAAAAAAGTGTCCCTTATATTTTTATTTTACAGTTGAACAGAAATTAAATTCTGTAATTATTGGGTGTGGTGGGAGAAGGTGAGTTTGAGACCTGACTGAGTAAATTTCAATCTCTCTCTCTCCAACTTTATCCTTATATTTGAAGAGGTTAGTGTAGGGTAGGGTCCAACCTCCACATGCCATACAGCAATTCACCATACCCAAACAAACATTTAATAAATAACTTTGTTTCTATTATTCATTAATATTGTTGCTATATCTTTCCTAGGTTTCCCTCCTCGTGAGTTCTGGTCCACAGAACAAATGATCCTCAATAACCACAAAAGATCACGACCCTCCATATCTCCTAATCTGTCCATTATCAGAGTAGATAGGAATTAGATCTGATATCTTTGCCACGAATTCAAAATTGGAGCCCTGATGGGGTTGGTCCCACCTTTTAGATCGGATGCATGGGATTCCATTGGGATTAGATGGGAAGCCTATTCAAAGAAGTCCTTTAAAAAAGAAGAGGGTACCGCACAAGGGGGTCACGTGATCGAACCTCAAAATAGCAAAGTCAATGGTCAAACTTCTGGGAAAAAGTGCTCCCCCGCCTCTTGCCTCATCGCACTACTCTCTTTCCATTCTCCCTGTCTTGTCTTCGCATTTTTGAGGCCTATGCAACACAAAATAAAATAAAAATAAATAAAAATCCACACGCACCGAAAGAGAATATTATTAATTCAAAATATAGCCAACAGAAACAATTGAGAGCAAATTAAAATAAAAATATTTGTGATTTTAATTTTGAATTCATTCACAATCATACGATCTGTGATCTAACCCAAGTCTTTTTCATTTTCACTCACATAGAAACAACAAGAGTCAATGGTTTGATTTGGAGCCGAAAGAGAGAAAACGTTAAGGTTTTGATGCAAAGGGACAATTAAACACAGTTTAAAGCTTTAAGGAATATGGAATGTTCACGGGTCTCAGGCTAACCTGCTTTTTTCTTCGCTAATCAGAAATTCATTAACAAGAAACGAAAACAGACAAACCCACCTCAATCTATTGTGTCCACGATTTTACAGCTAGATATGGAGCTCAATAAAAGAAAATAAAACAGAGTTAATTTTATTTAAGTGTAATATAATTTTAAAAAATATTCATTGAAAAAGATATATAGGCATAGCACAACATGCAGGCTTATGAGGGCGATGGAATAATGGATGGCTAGAATTTGGGTTGATTGATGAAGATACATACAGATTGAGCCTGTCTCTCTCTCACCAATGCTGCCATTGATATTTGATAGGTAGAGCAGTACAGGACAAACTAGGAAGTTGCATGGAAGCAAACAAACAAAGAAACAGTATTATAATTTGGATCTATTGTGTGTGGATTGTTATTTGGACCACCAAGCTTAAACAATGATTCCTAATATATAGAGAGGTGGCTTCGTCTCACTCTTTCTTTAAGATATGGGCTATAAGAGGTTCACTTTATTACTTCTTTCATGAAAATATTGTACTCACTCTTCTGTCTGTGCTCCACTCATGGCCACCAAGGACTGCCAATATGGTGGACATGCCTCCCCTTTTTTAAGCCACTTCTTTTTCGTATAGGTATGTCTCCCCAATGCCTAATACCCGTTTACGTATTTTGGGTGCTCAAATTTAGTACTCTTAATTTTTTAAGGCAAAAATAATAATAATTTAAGTCTCATGAAACAATTTTAAATTACAGAAATGTCAAAGAATAATTAATTCTACTTGTATTGTTTTGTTTTATGAGATTTTTTTTTCTCTCTTGTTGTTATAAAGCATAAAATTATCTAAAATATTTATGAGAATTAATGTTTTAAAATGCATTATCTTTTGAAACACTGAACTAGAATGAGTTTAAGACCATATTTAAGCAGGTTATGGTGTTTAAGTAGGATATTTGAGAGAATTATAGGTGATATCATCACCCACAGGCAAAAACAGGATAATAACTAGTAAAGAACATGAAAGTTTGCAATTACAATATAATAGAAGCTAGTTATGGATGATGAACATGTGTGGTTGTTCGGGGGAAATAGTCGGTGTGTCGGGGAGCTTTGTTTCAGAAGATTCTTGGAAAAGTGAGTTCCATTACTTTGACCAACTCCCATCCTTCTTCCATCTTCCATCTTCCATCCATGTCTCATGTCTCCACTACTCTCATTAGCATAAACAATCTTAATACTGACAACTATTTGTTTGCCAAAAAATACAACAATAACATACTTCATCAACTTAGTCTTTTAACCATGCCTGCTCATAAAAAGCTGTTTATTTTAAAGAAGCATCACCAGTACGTAGAAACAGCTAGCTAGGTGGCTTGTTTTGGATATGATTAGCCCAATAGCTATGGGTCAAGAGAAGACCATTAACAAATGTCACATAATGATTAAGTGAGTAGTTGCAGCAGAAAACAAAGAAATATATAGATCTGCGCAGAGTGTGGCAGAGGCTCCAAAACCTTCTACAACATTATAGTTGCATCACATGTTTGGTGTTGGTTTTTCCTCTCCAAATATATCTGCTTGGCCATCCAAGAAAAGAAATCATTTCACATATTAATATCCAGTCAGTTAAGTAAGAACCAGGAACATGTGCTGATAATATCAATTATCGGACAATGAAGAAAATTGTAATTAATGTTCTAACATCTAACCTTATGCGAGTTTGTTTACTATTTTACACCAGAGAAGGGAGCAATATAATCTGACGCAAGTTATTTCCACTCAAAACAAAAGATACTACAACTACTTGGTGTCACAGATAACCAATGTGACACAGTTGAGAATGCATTTGTCACTGCTGAAAATCTCGAGGTATATGTATATGTTTCGTGTTCATTCCAGTTTCAAGTTTCACGATTTTTTTAAGCTTTTGGCCTAGTGGTCAAATAAGCAGAGTACTCTAACACTAGTTTGTGGTGTTCCCCATCCAAATAAAAAAGAAATGAAAAGAAAAGGCAAAACTGTAAGCATGCTTAATAGAGTTATGGGTCAAAACTTTACTTAGAGAAGTTTAGTATCAAATGGATTATGGTTAGAATAGACGGGATAAGCTCAGT
Organism: Ceratonia siliqua; assembly: GCA_034509205.1. NCBI lineage: Eukaryota > Viridiplantae > Streptophyta > Magnoliopsida > Fabales > Fabaceae > Ceratonia > Ceratonia siliqua. The sequence continues at coordinate 55,534 of JASKGM010048527.1, forward strand.
GAAAGACAAAGTGAGGTATATATATATATATATATATATACACATATATATATATATTATATACACAGTACTGTGCATTAGCTTACCAAGAGAAGATTAATTCTCATCAGTACCAAAGGCTTTAAGAGCTTCTTCTAAGGACTTTGAAGAGATCGTCTTATGCTTCCTGCATAATTTTGGGGGAATTTTTATTTTGTAAATTTGCAAAGATGACTAATCAAATCATTCACAAAAAGAACTACGGACTAGTTCATTAATGCAATCCAAAAAATAGTTCGTGAAAAGAAAAAGTAAGCTCTGATAAAATGACCAAGATGATCTGGTTTCGTTTCTATATCAGCAAATCCAGATATAAAAGGAGATCTAGTGATTATGAATTCACCCAGTAAGATAACAGCTTGAACCGTGAACTTACAAATTAATTTCGTTGAGAATATGCAAATTGGATGGTTTTTCTTATCATAAGCAAATGTGGATGTCTAAATTCATGCAGTTGATAGGACTTGTACACCTATATATGCTACAACACTGATCTGGCAAGTTAATCAATATATGGTTATAGAAGCAGTTAATATAAATTTCACAATATAATTTCCATTCTCTAAACTTCACTAGCCCAAATTGTAACTACATAACTGACGTACAGTACGTATAGGACTATATATGAACCAACTAAGAAATTAGTATGCTTGTACAACCAAGTGAAGGAAACAAATGTTAGGTCCATCAAATATGACCTGAGCCTGAGGCTCATCGAACAGGAGCAACAATGTAATCAGAATGGCATCAATCATCATCATCATTCATCAGTATCATCAAAGAGAGAACAGATCGATGCAGCCTAGCTAGATAATAACCAATGAATAAATGATCATGCAGACTATGAAATATGTTGAAAGACCCAAGGAAGTACCCCTAGAAGGTTTAACTTGCCTTCGTAAATCAATTGTTATGACTTGTGACATTTCCACTTAGGGTGCGTTTGGGACAGCTTTTGCTGTTCCAAAAGCTGCTTTTTTTTAAAAAAAATAAGTGTTTTTTTTCATTTGGGCTGTTTGTATGGGATTATTTTCATAAGTGCTTATTTTAAA